>JAEQBH010002264.1:0-167019 GCA_016808115.1 Tetrastigma voinierianum | reverse complement strand
AAATGAGTATTCATTATTAAGAGCGAAACGCGTATGTCTTGCGTCGGTCGAGCAAAATACGCAAAAAAAAAAAAAAAGAAAAGTATAAAAGCGGCGTCGGGCTGGCGAAGATGTACCGCGGGAGATCGGCATCGGAAAGGAGCGGGCGGTGAAGAAGGAATGGGCCTCGAAGCAAGGGTGCGGTTCTCCGGGGATGTCAATGAGAGAAGGATTCCCTCGTCACTCTCCATCCGGGAAGGTCAAGTTGAAATCTAGGCGGAATAGGCATTGTGACCTTCTTGACGATCCACTGAAACCCATTGATTAGTCACCTCGGCCTCGAGGTGGCACAATAACCAGTGGTTAATTTTAAAGTTATTTGTGATGAATCCCCATGGCCGGTAACCTCCTGGGTGAAGTTCCCATAGAAGTATTGCCTGGGTTGGCCTTCATGACAGACACAGTCAACGACGTCGTCTTATCGCGCGGTCGTCTTTGATCGCGCGACTCTTCCTTAGATTCTCGAAGCTCACCTTGGGATGTGACTCATCCCTAGCTCATCGAAGATCATACTGAAGAATGCCCGGCCAGTCACAGCCTCCATCAGTGGATTAAGCGCAGCCTGAATCATCCAGGCCTCACCAGGCTGCTTGTAGTACCCTCGAGGCTGTTGTTCGGGGCCTCGTCTTCCCTACTTACTGAGCGACACGGTAGAAGTGGTGTGTTTCCATCGGTTGAGCTGCTGCTTCACCTCGGTCATACGTTGCGCGACCTCGTAGCTCATTAAGCTGGATGTGAAACCACCTCGCCTTATAAGCGGCGCTTTAGAATGGCCTCGTTTAGTTTGGCCTTTACGCCCGAGCCAGCAGATAATTAGCCACGCACGCTGACATAGAATCAGCATCTAATCTGAATCGAGCCCGACAAATGGAATCAAATATGACAAGAGTCAAGAGGGGAACTTACGGGCATTCTGGAGAGATAGAGGTCAGCCTCATGTGAGTGTGACCGACTCGCAGAGATCGAGAATCCTTAAGAATGGGCGAGAAGCTAACTTCTGAGTTGGCATTGTGAAATAAAAGCCCCTGTCACGCGAAATTTTGGTTCTGATCTTTCCTCCTACGCCTCTTGGCTGCCGAGAAGGTGACCTAACCCTCTTCATTGGCGGATTCACGGACAACAATAGACGTATGACGGTTACTCAGCGGCTACAGGGACATACCGCCTCATGACTGAGCCAGGAATGGGATAGCGAACTCAAGACTATAGGAGTCTTAACTTGAAGCGTTTGTTCGGAGTTTATGGACACAGTAGATGGGAAAGATGAAGATGCCCCGACTTGAACTTTAGCTAGCGACCGTCTTTCTCAGTGGGTAAGTTTTAGTTTCACAGCTCAGGGCTTTGAACACCATCTCCATGACAGCGGCCCCATATTGGGTTGGCCCGAGAGACTACGCGGGGAGAGGACTTGCATAATGGAAGGAGGTGAAGTACCGAGGAAGCTGACGAGCGGTAGACCTCGAACTCGAAGGACGGGAACATCAGGCTTGATCGACTCCGTGGGACGAAGGACGACCATTGGCCTTGGCGCTATGGTGCTGTCTTGAGCGCTAAAGATCGATCCGAGCACCTAAGAAACATGTAGACGATGAGTCGAGATACCCGGTGACCGCACAAAAGTTTTAACGAAAATAGAAGCGAACACTCCACGAAGATTCCTAAGGGTGGTCAGCTTATTCGGAACGCCCGAGTGTCATCTTTATGAGAAGGTCATATTCCAGTACGACGCTAACGAAGAAGTAGCGTCACTTCCCGCCAACACAGTGGGGAGGAGAGGAAGATCGAATCACGGGAAGGCGTGAGCCTAAGAAAAATAAAAGCCCTGGATGTCTCGCCGGGCTAAAAGGTAAAGGAAGCGGCTATCTTTAGGGATGCGAGCCACTTGTCTAAAGAAAACCAACAAACCAACCAAGATACCAAGCCATTGGGCGCGAGGTTGAGAAGGACATACATTGAAGTCTTTTGAGCCCTTTTATGAGGGATCTGAGGAGGAAAGCAGACAGATTATATAAGGCCTTGACCACCATCAGCAGCACAGAGACCACATAGAGAATTAACGTCGGGGACCACACCGACCTTGAAGAGGAGAGAAATTTGTCTTGTCTGTGAGTGGCCTCATGAAGGCCAGGCCTTGCTAGGTCCCACGGTTAAAGCATCTTTGACGGCGGATCTTAAATATTGACCCCGAGGTCATTTAATCCATTCGTGTTTTCGCCTGTCCGGGAAGAGGAGGCACCTGCAGGGCATCTCGAGAAGTTCAACCTAGGCGAGCAACCGAGGGAACACCTTGATTCGTCGGAACCCGACCCAATAGTAGAAGAGTCACCATCGATCTGTGAAGAAGAAAACGACCAGGACCGTGATGAAAGTAAATGATGAAAATAAAAAAATTCGACCAACTGACCCTAAGCGCCTCGTCGTATCGCGAAAAGACCCGAAGGCAAGGCATGTGGACAGAAATACAACGAAAAAGCATCTAGAAAGACACCAGGAAGAAAGACTGCGCAAGGACCAGACGGAAGACTAAGAAGGAAGTAGAACTATTCAAAGGCAAAAGAAAGGTCCCGGGAGCGAAACCTACAAGAGCGGAGGATGTTCTGAAAAACAAAAGAGGCGAAAGGGTGGGAGAAATGAGCACAGCAGAAAGTCATCGTATCATAAGACAAATAATGGCGACCCGGCCACTAACTAAATCCGGCCACGGCGGTTGCATTGAAATTGCACGGCAAGACACGTTACAGCCATACCCGTGCGTATCTGAGAATTTGAGGTAACTTGATAAGTGCAATAAGGCTCCACGGGCGAGTGCGGCAAGAAAAGACCCGGTGATAAAAGCATTTGGGCGATCAGCCCAGAAGCTTGGTATGCGGCGGCCTTTAGGCCTTTGGTTCATCCCGAGGAATGAGGATCCAACGGCAGCTGGTAGGTGTGAAGTCTCCGCTGAGTGCGAAATAGAATAATCACGATAATATGTTGTTACGCAAATCAAATCGGATCCCCCAGTAAGGAGGAAGATTATCCTAAATAAGCTGCTCAACTTGCATGTTTACCGTCAGATCTAGATAATAACAAAATATCTCATCCAGTAGAGCTGAATCATAGTCGCGTCATTGGTTGAGCATCTCTTATAAATACAAGGCCACCCATCCCGATTGAAAGGTGCAGCGAAGAATAACGCCAATCTTGGGGAAATGCGCACGTATATGCAACACGTTAAGCCCTCTAAGCGGTCATGCTTTTCTCTCGGGAAGAATGACTTAGCGTCGGAGCGGCCGCAGGCGAAGCCCTGTGGAGCCTACTTCTTTCTTGTTTTGCGTGATCCCTACTTGGCGGGAACGTCCGAAACTGCAAATCTTTGTCATTATGTACTTCTTTCACTTCGCATTATCATGTCTTGTTCATGTCTTTGTGTTCATGTACTAATTTCTTATCGCGTATTTATGTCTTGTTTAAGTCTTGTTCATGTACTATTTTCATATCTTGTTTTCTTGTTATACTTTTCATATTCTTTCTCTTTCATGCATGTAAATACGAAAAGTAGATCTGAGGGGGAAACTTATAAAAAGAACTTTGGCGTTGTTATCGTATGCGAGACAATGATCATCTTATAAAAGGCTTTTGAAGGCACTATAGTGACCCTTTAGACCCACGTAAATCAAGCAGGGATCTATGTCATGCGATCAAGGCGGGCCTGATATCGAGCAGAACTTATATCTTTGGACTTATTCCTAATGGCATGCGATATCATCCCTCGCCCAGTCGGACATAAGCGATCGGTTTTATTGAGTACACACGTACATATCTCGCCAAGCATGAATAACTATTTAATTATCATGATTGCTTATCACAATATATACTATCATTACTTTAATCTGTATTAGTTCTCCTTAACATACGCCTTCATATTACGGTTTATATATTCTTACTATAATACATATATTCTTTATATTTTTATCATGTTTGCATTACTCATTCTTATATATCATATAATAACTTATAATTAGGTAATACATGTACTCATCTCTGTAACATCTTATATTTTGTTAACTTGTCTCTTATGACATATACTGTAGGAATTTCTATGCTTATCGTTGTCAGCGTCACATCTCAGTAGGTGCAGAACATAGACTGTCTCTTTTGTTGCTCTTGGGTGTACGTGTCGAGCTGTTTTATGTACATTCCCTTCCCTTCCTTCCTTTGCGCCGGATACACATATAATCATTAAACTGCTTGAATGGGATAAGAATGAATGAGACTGGTACAATATATACCCGAAAGGTCTGGTATGGTACGGAACATGAAGCGTGCACGCGCGTAAATAGAAAGTGTCGAAACCTTTGGCGAGTGCCAAAATAGCAGTCATAATATACGATGCTGTCGAAAATAACCAATAGAAGCGTCGCCAGCCACTTAGTAAGAATCTTAGAAGCCTTGATCCATGTATACGTGCACCTTACGTAATAGAGAATGTCGGCTCTTAGCGAGGAGTCTTAAAAGCACTTATCATATATGTCTTGTCATTGTCTCCCGGTCTTAGGCGTCTGATTATACATGTTCTCACAAGCTTATCGTTTTATTCTTTTCTTCTATACTCTGTACATATCAAATCTGTAATACATTGATATTTCTTGTTCATATCTATCTCTTTTCTTATCATGTATTCTAATTGACTTTACCCAAGCGATTAGTACACTTGGTACAATCATAAAATTTTCAGATGTAGATACTGAATGCCCATTAAACAGAATATGGTTGAATTTTGGGCTTCGTAGGCTTTCCATGAGAGGCTAAGAACACCCGAAAGCGGGTTTGGACGAAGGAGTTATGACCTTAGAAGTTGGAGGGTCATGCGTAGTTAAACAGCAGAGCTGACTGTGGGAGGCTCAGTCGACACCTCGATTGCACTATCTTCCACGGGCATATAGATGGATTCTCGGCTGATGGGCTTTCCATGGTCGAACACCGACGGAGTTCGGACGAAGAGGAGTTATGACCTTAAGTTGGAGTCATACGTGAGTTAAACCTAGCCTAGTGACTGAGGCTAGTGTGACCTGAAGCATGGCGACGACTGGCCAGAGCTGCGTATGACACCTTGATCGACACCTACTATTCTCCACATTACCTTATGAATGGATTCTTGACTCAATGGGCTTTCCATATAGTCGAACACCGAAGCGGAGTTCGGACGAGAAAAGAGTTATGACGCCCGAAGTTGGAGGTCACATGTGAATCACACCAGTAGAGGCCCATTTGAGGCCCCGTGGCCGACTGGTAGTAAGTGACCCTAACTTTGATCGGTGACGGGCGACCCGACCAGTGAGAAAAACTTGACACAGCGAGGTGCCAGCTAGGGTGCACTATCCGAATTAAAAGGGCCATAACTTGGTGTATAGGTCCCAGTGAAATTCAAAATCCTAACATCAAGTTCATTGATGTGGCTACAATTACAAAGGACTCACATCCAAATTCCTTTATTTCTTGCCAAAAATCAGTTCTAAGGTCTGGTTAATCGTAGGATCAAAAATAGGAAATTTTCTTGGTTCGACTTTATGACCTAGACCTTCCCAGAACACATCTATAAGAGCCTTAGAGCTCTTCTCAACTCAACCCTAACAAGAAATGGTTGGGAGTTTCCAACCCAATATCACGCAAAATAAAGTTCAAACCATGTATCCCCAAACTTTCTAGACCAAACTAAACTTCCGGCACACCATGGTTTCCATCTGAATATTCATACTCAAATTCCATACAAATATTCATAGTTCAGCTAAAAACCATAATCAAATTCATACTTTTCTATCTAAATCCTAGCATTCCATACACCCATGGTTTCCATACAAATGATACATAGTTCCATACATGATCTTCTTTCTTCTTTTCTTTTCTCTTCTTCTTTTCTTCCTTTCTCTTCCCTTCTCTCTTATCCGTTTTTGCTCTCTCTTTCTCCAAGACTAAAATGAGATATTTATTTTAGTCTTATCCTTATTTGATCTTATCCCCTTTTTATTTCATTTTTTCTCTCTTTTGGAGCATCCTTGACCATCTAGTCAAAGGAGGAAACTTCCTCCCTCTTTCCTTCAAGCCACTTGTCTCTTCCACAATTTTTCTTCCTTATTTCATTCTAATATTTTTCTTTTTATTACTCTTTTGGTCTCGATTCATTTTTATTCTCAATTCAATTTATTTAAATCCTACTTTGGCATATGAACTTATTAAATTATGACTCTTGGGTCCTGAATTGGTAAATCATTAATTTACCCTTAACTTTTATATTAATTCCAAGTTCTTGCTTTTTTTCTTTTTATCTTTAATATACTTTGCTTTTATTATACCTAAACATATTTATAAAACCGTTAGGGTATAATTTGGGGTATTCTGACTCTCCCACACATAAAAAGAATTTAAGTCCTCGAAATTCATACTCTGTCATTGCATGTTCTCTGTCCTTTCTTTTCATGTCTTTTATATTTTCTTTTCATTTCTATTCTATATGTCGTGTCTATACTACTTCATTGTCATCTATACATGCATCTCATTTATTAAATAGAGAGTACATACCAGCAATCAAATCGGGAGCATCCTGCTCCTCCAGAGCCTGCATAGCATAAGCTCGTGCTGGTGCTATAGGCATTGGACGATCCATTGTCTTTGACATTGGACCTCCATGTCCTCTGTGCTGATTCGGACCACCTCGACCCCAAGTCGAAGGTGTAGCAACCGATCTTCCTCGGCCATTTCCTTGCAGATTTATATTAACTCTGGATTCTCTTGGACAGTTGGCCAAGAAGTGATCATCTCCAGTGTCGGGGACCCTCCAGGTCCACACTCTACCAGGCTGCTACCGGGATGTCGATGGCAATGAGGGCACTTTAGGTTCTTTCATTGTCCTGAGGACATGTCTCTCCCAAAACTAGTTGTTACATTTTGTCTTATTCTCTTTGTACTTAGTGGGCTTCATCTTGGCTCGACTTGAGACTCTCTGGCTCTTTTGCCACTTAGCTGCCCAGGACCTTTCTTGGTTACTTATTTGGGGCGTTCTCTTTCACCAGCATCTTGTACCAATTGACAAAACGTCACCTGCTGCAGAGTAGTCGCAGGTGCTATATATTTCTTGATAGACTCATGCAGTCCATCCAATATCCGAGCCATGTCTTGCGCTATTCTCAACAAGACTTCATTTGAGAGCAGCTAGGGTCGACTCTGCAGCCCCGGTGGTCGGGAGGGTTAGAAGCTAGTAACTGTTACTGGGGTTAGCACTCAACAGCTTCTTCAACTAAGATTCGACGATCCATCCCATACAAAACACAAATCCACATTAGAGGCCAACACTTTTCTACTCATTATGTATTTCTATCTTTTCTATCTTATACTCTATTTAGACTCATCTTATACTCATCTGAATAGCACAAACATAGGCTTCTCGAGCAGACTAAACCTTTGCTTTGATACCACTAAAGCTATCACTTTGGATCCTGATCGGACCGAATGGTGGATCAGAGCCCAGGAGTCGGGCGAGACTATATCTTTGGGACTCATTGATGCGATTTCTTTATCAAAGAAATGAACATGCGTGGGTATCTGAGCAATTTTGTAATAACTTAAAATCATTTACATATACAAAAGAATTACCAGATCTTGTCCCATCGAATCCTAATACACATATCTTGAGTCCCAAATTTATATACAAACCCTTATACGTATACATGTCTATCTGAGCTTGTCGGAGATTCTGAGCAGTGCGTGACTTTATCTCTAAAAATTGGCTGCTCTGTGATGTGGGATGTCACATCCTCCCATCCTTATTACATACGTATCTACGAATTGAGACACTAGTGCTAAGCTTTAAACAGTAGGAACATAAGCATGAATGACCTAATAAGGTGATGAATCCATGACTTATTTCATATATATCTATACATATTCATATAACTTTATTACTTATCATCTTTACATTCCTGTTGCATGTCAATCTTTTAAGATTACATGTTCTGCATCTTTAGCTATCCTATCTACTCCCTTTTCTCTTTGTATTCCACATTGCTTTGTCATTTTTTACTTATCTCTATCGTTCTTAACACTTATGCATTTCTATCATGTGTTCTGTATGTTCCATGTATTCATTTGGAGTATGTCTATCATATATTCATATCCATATATTTCTTATTCTAGTACTTGTTATTTGATCTATTATCTTTCTAATGGTTCATATTACATATCTATTAATGCATGTCATATTCTTATACATATATTACTTTCATGGTTATATACTATACCATTTGTTATATTAATTTTTATGTCGCATTAGCATGTCATTATCATATTGTCATCATGTCTTGTTTTCACTTATTATTTATCATGTCTCTTTGTTCATGTACTAATTTCATATCTTGTATTCATATCTTGCCTTAATTAGGAATCTTTAATTCATGTACTATTTTCATATCTTTGTTTTCTGTTATACTTTTCATACTTTCTCTTTTCGTAATGTAAATACGAGAAATTGGATCACAGGAAACTTACTCCTAAAGGACAGGCGATGTTATCATTTATGCGAGACAATGATCGTCTTATAAAGGGCCGGCGTGGTGACCCCTTCCCGGGGCCACGGTAGTCCCAAAGCGGATCTATGTCATGTCGACAACCGGGGCCTCGATATCGTGGAACAAAACTTATATGTTGGCAGACTTATTTCTAATGGCATGCGATCTATCCTCTACTTGAGTGAGACCGAGGCAATGGTTTTATTACATTTTAACCACATATCTCATATGAATAACTATTGTTATCATGATTGCTTATCACGTATATCTTATCATTACTATCTATGTGATTCTCATATCTGTAGCTTCATATTACAGTTCTCATATTTCTCTATAATACATATATTCCTATATTTTTATCATGCATGCATTTACTCATTCTTATATTCATTTATGCCTATCATTCGTGTACATGTACTCATTCCTGTAACATCTTATATTTTGTTAACTTATCTCTTATGACATATACCTATACATTTCTATACTTGTACGTTATCAGACTGTCCTATCTCCCGTAGGAGTGCAGAACATAGACTTCTTCTTTGATACCCTTAGGTACCTACATTTCCAAACTATTTACTTTTTATCTTTTCTTATTCAGATACACACATATAATCATTAAACACTTGGACGGAATAAAGAATGAATGAGACTCGGTACGATATATACCGAAAGTGCGTCTGATGCGGAACATAGGCGTGTGCGCCACGTAATAGAAGTGTCAAAACACTAGCGGGTCTTGAAACTAGCGGTCATGTATACGTGCATACTCACGTAATAGAAACGCGGCAGCGAGGAATGCGAAGTATTGATCGTATACGTGCTGCTCATGTAATAAGTGTCAGGCTGCCCAAGCGGGTCTTCAGGCTGCGATCATATATGTCTTGTCATTGATATCTAGGTCTTAGGCGGTAATACAATTATACATGTTCTCTAAACATCATTTTATTCTTTTCTTATATCTTTCTCTACATATCGAATCTACATCTATTGCTATTTCTTGTTCCTCTCTTTTCTTATCATGTATTCCAGATTGACTTTGCAAGCGATTGTTACTTGGTACAACAATCAGATTTTCAGATGTAGATACCATTCCATTAAAGAGAGGAGGAGAGGAATAGCATGGTTGAATTCTAGACTGATGATCTTTGCTTAGAGTCAGGAGCACTGAAACGGAGTTCGGACGAAGGAGTTATGACCTTAGAGTTGGGTCATCTGTAGTTAAACCCAGCCGAGTTGACTGAACTAGCCAATGACTTGACTGGTGAGCTTTGTCGAGCACCTACTATCCTCCCGCAGGCATATGAATGGTTAAGCGACTCAATGGGCTTTCCATAGAGTCCGATAACTTTGAAACGGAGTTAGGGCCGAAGGAGTTATGACCTTCAGAAGTTGGAGGTCATCGTGGTTAAACCCGACCCTAGGCGGCTGAGCTAAACCGGTGACGACTGTAGACTCGGTTTGTTGACACCTCGATGCGATACCTACTATCACCTCCACGGGCATATATAAATGGATTCTTGACTCAATGGGCTTTCCATGGGTTCAGAACACCCAGCGAAGTTCGGACGAAGGAGTTATGACCTTAGAGTTGGAGGTCACATGTAGTCACACCCCGGTCGGCCCGACACAGGCTGGCCCAGGGTTGATCCGAGCTGTGGGGCGACCGACTGTAGGGTGCCTTGGCGTATCTTGTCCAGGGTAAAATAGCTACCATCTTGGTCTATGGAGTCGAATTGAAATTCAAGATTCTTTTATCAAGTTCATTGATGTGGCTTCCTGATTTACCAGAAGGACTCGCATCAGGAATTCCTTTATTTCTTACTAATCAGTTCTAAGGTTTGGCTAATGCGTAGGATCAAAAATAGGGAAATTTTCTTGGTTCAACTTGCAACTAGACCCTTCCCAGAACACATCTATGGGAGCCTTAGAGCTCTTCTCAGCTCAACCCTAATAAAAATGAGTTTGGGGTTTCTGACCCAGACCATACACAAAATAAAGGGTTCGAGCCCTTTGTAAACTTTCTAGACCAAAACTAGACTTCCATACACCCATAGTTTCCATACAAATATTCATACTCAAATTCCATATAAATATTCATAGTTCCATACAAAACCACACTCAAATTCCATACTTTTCTATACAAAATCTAGCATTCCATACACGTAGTTTCCATAGCCACACAGCGATCTTCTTTTTTCCTTTCTTTCTTTCTTCTTTCTCTTTTCTCTTAACTGCTTCTTCTTCTTATTTTCTCTTCTCTTCTCTCTTTATCCGTTTTTGATCCTCTCTTTCTCGAAGACCAAATGAGATATTTATTTTAGTGCTTATCGCTTGGCTGATCTTATCCTTTTTATTTCTCTTTTTCTCTCCTTTGGAGCATCCTTGACCATCCGGTCAAAGGAGAGGAAACTTATCCTCTTTCCTTGACCACTTGTCTTTTCCACAATTTTCTTCCTTATTTCATTCTAATATCTTTCTTTTATTACTTTTGGTCCTCAATTTCATTTTTATTCTCAATTCAATTTATCTAAATCCTACTTTGGCATATGAACTTATTAAATTATGACCTTGGAGTCACGAGTGGTAAATCATTAATTTACCCTTAACTTTGTATTAATTCCAAGTTCTTGCTTATTTTCTTTTTTAACTTTAATACTCTTTTACTTTGTATACCCTAAACATGTTATAAACGATTGCTAATTGGTATAATTTGGGGGTATTCTGAGGCTCCCCGGGGAAAACCATGTGGTATTTCCTCATGCACTACATCGACACATGCCTGCAGAATAGGTTTCACTTATTGCAAGATTTCCTTCTCACTTTCTATCTTAAACAACAACCAAATCTATCACATTATAACCAAATTTGATTTCTAACTCAGATTTTGGCTGTAGTGAACTCTTCTTCTCATCTTCTTGGACACGGTTAGATTTGATTACTTGTTCAACATCTTCTTCCTTAGTCTCATATTCCTCAATTAGGGCAACCACTTTTTGGTTAGGACATTTAGAAGCAACATGCCCCAATCCTTGGCACTTATAACACCTTTTTTGAGTTTATTCTTGATGTGGTTTATGCACTTCACTCTTTACTTGTGGTTTGGGGATAGATTTAGCATCACTAGGATTCTTAGAGTCGGATCCTAGAGCAAACCTTCTTTAGCCAAATAGCAGTTGTAGTAGGAATTTCCATACACTTTTGAGCCCCAACCTTCAAAGCAAGTTTCATCATCTTGAAGACTATGAATATGATTTGTAAAAAAATAACTCTAACAATATCATATCTCAAACTAGCAATATAGTGGGGCTATGCATATTTCCTCGACCTCTTGCAAGTCTCCCTTGATAATCAAGTTTACAAACTTAGCCAAATACTCCTTCACACTCAAATCTGTTGCTTAAAATTATGGGGTGAGATCGATGTCTTGATGATAAATAATTGGGAAAATTCACCTCATTTTCAGCTTTTCTTTATCTTTTCCCAAGTTTCAATCTTCTTCTTCCAATCTCTTTCACGTTGGCTCTTCAAGTTTTCCACAAAATGAAGGTATCTTGCACATCTTGATAGCCACCAACTCCTTTCACGCTCAGAGGGTGAGGGTCATAATGCAGATATGCTCACCATATTAAGCCAATCGAAAATTCACCGGCATCCATTCTTCCATGAATTTTGGAATGTTAAATTTTGGATTGAATCTTAAGCTTCTTAATCCTCAGTTACCCACGTCTTTCGCCAAATTACTCATAATTTGATAGTATCCATCACACCTCCCATGCTAATCATAGTATCGTGCATAAATAATTTTAGTGTTCTTGTGCTCAAAGAAACATTGAAGTTGACTAGGCTACAAAGTCTCTTCATCAAAATAATATTTTTCCTTCTTGATCTTGTATTTTCCTATGCCTTCCATCAAGTTCTCCATACACATAAGTTCTCATAAAGCCTCAAAAGCGTTGGTGTTGTAGATCTTGAGCAAAAATCTCAAGATCAATAATATGCTTTTGTTTTGTGGTTTGCAAACAACTCGAACCATAATTATAACTCTTGTCTTTAGCAAAAAGAAAGCCTTTTAGCTTGTGATTAGCCATCAAACTATAAGCTCTGATACCACTTTGATGCAAGGATGTATTATAACTTTGAAGGGTAAGAAACAAGTTTGGTTTAAAAGGTTATAGGGTTTATTTGGGATTTATATATGATGCAATTAAGGTTTATAATGAAGGATTTTAGGTTTGGAAAGGTTCGGGTTTGATTTGATGCAAAACAACCTTTTTTAGTGCTAGTTTGCGGTTTCTGGGGTTTTCTAAGTTAGGCTAGGGATGTGCACTAATTTGGGGTTTCTCTAAGGTTAAGGATGATGATTTGTATGGTTTCTAGGGTGAAACAAAGTATATATAAAGGTTTTAGAAGTATGGAATAAGATTTGGAAAGTTTTTGGTTGATGTTGAAAAATTGGTTATGGAAAGTGAAAGATAAGATAATGAGATGAGTAGAGGTTATTAAATGATAAATCTGCCATGTTCAAAGAATTGAGAAGAGATAAGAAAGCATGAAACTCACCACTCAAGGAATCTACAAAGGGATAAGGAACAACGAACTCGCTACAAAATGGAATTCACAAGAGATAACTCTTAAAAAAATAAATCTGAAAATATTATTAAATTTGAATTGATTCTCAAAATACTACATTAGGGAGTATATATAGGTCATATACTTTCTAAATCAAATAAAAAAGCTACGTATTTTTTAACTTTGAAAAGCAAAGACTTTTCCAATTCGATAAAACGTCTCTACAGAAATATGACATTCTTATTTAGGAAAACAAACTTTCTAAATTAAATAAAACAACCATTACTTTGACTTGGAAAACAAATATTTCCAAAATAAGCAACTCAAAATCAAAATAATAATAAGACTCAAAATACTTGTATTTATAAATATATTTAGTGCCTCCAATGTTTCAGAGCCTCCTAAATTTGAATTCTCAATGTATGTCGTAGAAAGCTCATAACGTCACCTGGAGCAGCAATGCCGGCTGGAGAATGACTCCGGCGGCAACGGAAAGGCACAAGAACAGATAGCCCAGAAGCACTGGATCACCCCCACAGCGACATCAACCCATGGACCACCAAAAAAGCAGAAGAGGAACGGCGGGGGACGGCGAGCGACCGCGGAGTAGAGGAATTCGGAGAGAACACGGACGTTGGCTCCGATGTCTTTGACGACAGAGACGGTGTCAAGCATTGATTTGAGGCGGAAGAGGTGTTGAAAGTGTAGAGTGAGCCCGCTGCTGCACTGGATCCATATGCTTTCGCTACTGTGGCTATCCATTGTCTCTGTAACCTTTCCATTTCTGATCTCCTTTTGTCGATTCTTTCTTTTTCTTTTCCTTTTTATTTATTTGGGGATTCCTTGGGCACCAAATCTTCTAATCATGAGGTTTTGGGTTGAACTAACGCAGCTTCGGGGTGAAATGTTTGTTTTGGTGCAAAAATGATTATAAACGAACTTCCCAGCGCAGCAGATCCATAAGAACGATTTGAAAAGAAATATTAAATAAAATAAAATTCGAGGAAAATTCCAAAATGCAAAAGAAAAAATTAAGAAAAATTAATAATTTCCTGTATTTTGCTTCTTTCCTAAATATCTACATACAACAATCAATACAACCTCACTTTCTCGTCTCTTTTTTCTACTTTGCTCGTGAGGGTGATTCCAAGTGATGTTAGGTTTATCGTGGTTTTGTTTAGGGCGTGGTCGGTTCTATCTTTTGTTGTCTTTGTTATGATCTTTTTTTCTGTAGGCGATTTAAAAGCAGGTTCACGACATATTTAAAGATATCAGATTATGATCGTCATTATATTGAAAAACTTGAGTCATAGATATTCTACTCATTATATTATCAATTTTGTAGTCTTTATAACGATTTATTATGGTATTAACCTATATATTATTTCATATTTTATGATTTTTAGTAATTTATATATTTGATTTATTGATTTATTATAATTTTGAATCAATAAAATTTTTTCTTTAAAAAAATTAAACACAACCTTTTTTTTTCAAATAACACATACTGCAGTGGTTAGAGCTTGATGTATATAAAGAAAAAGGGGTCGTGATTCAAGTTCCAATGGTTGCAAAGTACTCCTAAGCCCAACCTCTTTCTTACATGTTCATATGAAAAAGACCTGCTATGCTAATCTTGTTAGGCCACTCAAACGCATCGCACCTTTGGTAGGAGGGTTAGAAAGGTGAAAAGAGAATAAGACAACTATCGCTCACGTCTAAGCAAGATTTATTCATTGGACTTCCATTTCAAGCCTGACATGTGAGACTCCACTTCCCAGATCCTACAGGCTTAGTTTATGAATACAGAGTTGAAAGGATATCGTATTATTGTGAAATTGCGAAGTTGATAACTAAAATTTGAAATATTCTCCTATCCCCATCAGAAGTCGTTCTTTTGGGATGAACTTTTATTAAGGTTTGAATATCTGTCGTTGATGTTTTTCGTTGAAAGTCGATGTATGGCGAGAAGGGTTCATGGTGCCTAAAAGAGGGTTTAGTGAAAATTTATCTAAAAGTGTGAGTCGTGCGTGAATGTTTTGACTTTTTAGGGTGGACAGTAGTGCAATCTACGATTAATTCAGCATTTTTCATGGGTGGTATTTAAGCTTGAATTTGCGCTATTATGACCGGTTTGTTGGATTGGGATTCTCTTATTGGAGCAGATCTCAATCAAAGATCAAATTTTCAATGTAGAGATTACTTGTGACTCAAGCGTGGACCTCGCATGTTTCTTGAGCTGCCTTAAGTTATGTTTTATTGACGTCAAGCATGTAACCTAAATACTATAAAAAATAGGGACTTGGTTTAAAATTCCATCCTGGCAAACTATAAAACCTAATCGCAAGTTGTTCAATATCTATGGAAAAGATTGACAAAATCATGTGAAATGTTTGGACGCATGGAAATCAAGTTGTGTTCAAGATGGTCCAACCAAATTCCTTTATTGTTATTAAGAAAGCCACTTTAATATTTGAGAGTATTTATGCGATCCTCATTGTCTGAATAAAGGACGTAAAGTCTTCCAAATCGTTGAAAATTGATTCATTGGATTCCTCAGGTATGTTCAAATTTAATTTTGATGGTTCGATATGATAGAGATTAAGAGTGTTTTAGAATGGATCATTAGAGACTCTAATGGAATTATAAAAATATTTGCTTGTAGACATAACAGGCAAGACACCAAATATTGTTTGGAATGTATGACACTTAGAGTTGATACATTAGTTGCCACAAACAATGATTTTTTAAGCTTAGAAATTGAAGGTGATTTCAAAATAATGATAGATTATTACAATAACAGGATTACCGTCCCTTGTTCTATTAAGATATTAATGGAAGAGATTTGGTAATTATCCCAAGATCTAAAAATATGTAATTGTCAACTTATCCATAAAGAAGGAAATAAAACCTGGACTATCTAGCTAAGAAGGTATTATATTATAGATTCAAGAATTTGATGGTCAAATTTTTTTAAAGATGTTATAAATATTAACTTTGAAAATTATTATGAATCATCTTCTAATTGCCTTTGTAATATTATGTCTTCGTTGTTCCTCTTTATCAAAAAAAACAGAGGAGCCCTGTGCCAATTCTGAATCAGAATCAAGATACCGAAACTTCTGAGAAATTATCAGATCATGAAAAATAAGAATTACATTCGCTTTAGATTCTGTCCTCAGAAAAACAGAGGAAAAAAACAAACTGGCTTTCCAACTGATTTGCAAATAAACAATGAATCATACTTGTACCTTTCACCGTCTTGCAGAATGGTGCAGCCTTCTAAGTACAACCAACTTATAGAACCTCTTAGTTCGGAAGAACAAAGCAGAAGCAACAAGAGAGCCAAACAGAGTCACACATCCGATGATCAGAAACGATAACATAAAACAGTGAGTTCCAGAGCATGAGTTCTGCTCCCCTGATGCTTCCTTATCATAAATATACCCAATTACCCTGACAGAAAGAAGGTAAGAACCAACAGGACTGGCTATGGCGATGGTGTTGAAGATAGTCCCCATATGCCCAACACCAAACAGCTCGGAAGTGATGGTGGGCATCAATGACCAGTGTGAACCATAGCAAACACCAACCAGAACAGAACCCACATACAAATTCCCTGCAAAACCAGAGGCAATGATCACATGGCCAATTGTCATGGTGGAGAGGGTGATGATCATCCACACTGGCCTTGCCCAGCCTCTGGAATGCAGCAGAATGTCTGATACAAACCCGGCACCGAAACGGCCGAGAAAATTCCATATACTCCATAAAGAAACCAGAGTGTTGATCTCCACTGTTGTGTAACCAAGGGATTCTCCTATTTGGCTGATGTTGTTAATTGTAGCTAATCCAGATCCCAATCCACATGCCATGGCAATGAACAACAACCAGAAGTTTTGAGTCCGCATCGCTTGGACAACATTCAGGTCTTCCCTGTCTTCTTCTTCTTCATGCTGCATCATGTTCTTATCCTCATGGTCATTCCAACGTAAGAATGTGAGAGATCTCTCGATGATTCTCTTTCAGGGGCTTTGGCTGCGATTCAAGAGGAAATGCCAGCGAAGCAGAAGGACAATTAGTGACGCTTGCCCATAGCGGGAAGGTGAAGATGTTCTCGAAGATTATCATGATCATAAGATAAGCAGCAACAAGGAGAGCAATGGTGGAGAAACGATTCAACTGCTTTTTGTTGCCTTGTGTGTCTCTTTCATCGATTCTAACCAAACACATCAGCAAGAGGGTGATGAAAGAGGGCAGCAAAGCAAGCATTAGAAGGAAAATTTTCGGATTGCCTTTGAATAATGCTTGATACACTTGGATTAACACTGCCCCGCTCAGACCAAGAAAACCCTGCCCAAGAAATGTCAGGATCTATGACTAAGAGCATTGGAACGATCCATTGCAAAATATATGCACGAATGATCCTTGAAAAAGTAACTTGAAATGTCACCCGATAAAAAAGTTCCTCAAATCCTTCATCTAATAACTAACTAAATTCTCTAGACATTCGTTAACATCTCCATGTTATAACTATATTTTGAGGCGTTTTCAAAAATAATATTTGTTTACATTTTTTATATTTTAAAGAAATATATTAGTTTTCAAAGTTTAATGTCAAAAATAATTTATTTATAAAAACATAAAATATTTATTTTCAAATAATCATCAAACATATTTTAGGTTTTGAAAATCAAATTCATCTGCCTTGAAAATTAATCTTAAATACATGTTCATTAATTCTGATAATAGATGAATCCGAATTTTAAATTACTTGATAATGCGTTTTTCAAAACGCTGAAATACTAGTTTGTTAATTATTTTGACATTAAACTCAATTTTGCAAATAATTTTTTGGATCTATCCAAAAGGTAACCCTTAACAAAAAATCGATGTATGATCAAGCACTTGTTATGACCATCCCTACGTTTGATTTCCTAGAAAAGTTGAAATGCAAGACAAATATAATATTAAAAAAAATTTGTTGAGATCAAATCAACTGTGTCATTACATATTAGATTATTAAATAATTTATGGATAACATAAGGTGCATATCACAATAAAAAAATTGATTGCTTAAGATCAAACGGCATGTTCCAATCCCATTCCCCCGGAATCCTTTGTAAATTAATTTAATAAATCATTTTAGTACCAAACCATTTATTTAAATCAAGAAAGGAAAAAGTTTTGGAATCAATCAGATGTTCCAGACAGACGATGACACACCTTCATGATGCCGACGATCGATGCCACCATAATCCAGAGAATTCTGAACGGCGGTGACGACGGTGCCAGTGAACGTCACGAGCGTGAGACGGCAACGACATGTTAGCCGTCGCGGAACTCCCGGCCGGTGAATAACTCCGGTGACGGACAGCCACAAAAGAAAATAGCCGGCGAAGCACTGCCGCCCTGCCGTGTACAGCCCACGGTCCACCGAAGAGGCATGGTGGTTTGTTCCGGTGGCGGCGATGGACTGCGACAGCGGAGTAGGAGGCCGGAGAGAACGCCGGCGTTGGCGCCGATGTCTTTGAAGACCGGAAACCGTATCGAGTGTTGATTGATCGTAACCTTAGCTGGGTGAGGACAGATGAGTAGATGCCGAAGGCGTACACCGCAGGTACACTGGATCCATGCATACAGTCGCAATCCATTTACTGCTCCTCATCATCTTCTCTCTTTCTCTCTCTCTCTCTCCAACTTCACTTTCTCTCCGTATAAATACTTATATCGCCGACATCTTTTTCCCGGGAAAGTGACATCAGCCCTCCCCTGTGCTGGCCGTTGCGAACGCGGACATGCCTGTTGCCCTTATCTTCTCATCGTTACCTATACAAAGCTTAATTACAAAATAGCAGGTTTCCTTTTATTAGTTAATCCACGATTGCCTTATGTCATCTTTTTAATTTTTTAATCTTATCGAAAAATTACAATGATTTTATTAAATCAGTCGTTATAAAAAAAAAAAAAATGACATATGAATAACCTGCATTCATATAATTATTATCCAATTTGACCCTTCTATTTTTAAAAAAAATATATAATTTCATTGATTAAAAATAATATCTTTATCAATAAAATACTTAGAATCGAAATAGATTAAAAATGTAAAAAATGAAAGCAAATAATGTGTATTTAAGTTAATATCATAATAAATCGTGATAATGGCCGAATCGATATCTTGAGTCTGATGTCCCATTTCATTGTGCAAAAAAGCCTTGTCCGTATGTATGGCTTTTCAGAATTTATGTAGAATAACCATTTTATTAAGAAAAAAAATATGAAAAAGTTAAAAAAAAAAAAATTGATGTTTACTCCATCAATTGAATTGTTCAACTTTAATTTAAAGTACGTTTAATAAATCAATAAAAGTTTATTCTTTTATAGTCCTTAAGATT
Organism: Tetrastigma voinierianum; assembly: GCA_016808115.1. Classification (NCBI taxonomy): domain Eukaryota; kingdom Viridiplantae; phylum Streptophyta; class Magnoliopsida; order Vitales; family Vitaceae; genus Tetrastigma; species Tetrastigma voinierianum. Next base: position 147,470 of record JAEQBH010002264.1, on the reverse strand, counting down.
TAATTCAAATGATAAAAACATGAAATGGATATAAGAAATAATCACTATCAATCCTTATAAAAAAAAATTACAATATAATATATGAAAAAGTGAATATAAGTAAAAAAAAAACTTATCTTTATATAATATTATGAATTTTCTTTATTTAATAAGAATTATAATATCATGAATGAAAAAAACACTTTAATTAATGAAATGTTATAATAATGTTTATATGGATTCTTATTTTTATTTTATTATTTATGTTTTTATAATAAATTTAATATTTAATTTTTGTTATTGAGGTACAAGTTAAAATTCAATCCCAATCTCACAGCTTGTTGGGTATGATGAGAAGGTGGCAAAAGGCTGGGTGGCCAAATTAAATCTACAAAAGGTTAGGTTAGGACGTGGCACTATGGGCTCCACATTGATATCACAATCATAAAAGGTCGTTGTGCATGTGCCAACAGCACTATTCGTTATTGAAGAAAGTGTGCTTGCCTTTTTTGAAGAAATAAAAGTATGTATTCGTGGTTGAGTCATAAAAAGATTGTTGTATAATTTATTTATTTATTTTTTTAATTTTATTTTGAATTAAATAAGATTTAATTATAAAGTTTATTTTATTATAAAAATAAATTTTATATTATTGATTTTATTTTTGAGATAAGAATTTTAATTTATATAGATTGAAAGATAAAATCATTTGTTAAATCATTAAGCTTTGTTAGCATATATGAACGATTTTTTTATAAAGCTACTTGCTTATTAAATTTGAAAATGAAATTAAATAAGATACCAAGTGTATGATTTAGAATATGTAATAGAAAAAAGAAATAAATGACACAATTTGAAATATTGTTTTAATTAATTATAAGATATTATCTTGAGTGATTTTTAAAATATCTTATGCTAGTTAAGTAATACATTAAGTGATTAAGGTAATACGTATGCTGAGAGAGTGTCATTTTCTTTAAAAATATTTTGAATCATGTATTTCTTAAGTATATTTTTTCCCTTTATTTTTAAATCGGTAGGTTATTACATATTTTCTCTTTTATTTATTTTTTTTGTTTTCCTTTTTTTAGAATCATCCTACACTCACATCTTTTTGTCTGTTATTCATTTATCAAATGTAAATGACAAGAAAGAGTGTCGGATACAACCTTTGAAATTTACCAAGCAAACAAAACAAAATAAATTAAAGAAAATTCGTCCATGCTTTACATTTTTATCTAATGTAAATCACAACACTAACACTGTGATGATTTTGATTTCTCTCAACGTTTTTTTTTTTTGAATAAACTTCTCTCAACGTTAAATTCAAACTCCAACATTATAATTAGCAAGCAAACAAAATAAATATAAAGAAAAATCAGTACACACATGCTTTGACAAGGAAAACGTTGAAACATGTCCAAAAAGTATAGGCTACGGGGACCGCTTGTCATCCCTAGTTGGAAGGTGGTATGGTAGCTTTGAAAACAACATATCTACCAGTCTTCCAAAATGGTGTCAGTTTTCTTTTAATTTACTTTCTTCTTTTTTTTTAATTGTGTTGGAGCATTTTATTTTCATAAGGCTCGAATTTAGTCCATTTTCTATGTCTCGTTCAATCTTTTAACAACTATGAAAGGACTCGGTGGCTAGAGTTTTGGAGTTGAGTAAGTTAAAATCAAGTTATTTTCTAATTAATGATAGATTGAGTCCATTTTTAAAGTTTTCAAGATAATAGCTCATTGATTTTCTTTTTTAAATTGTTAAATACAAGCACAAAACTCTCTCCATGCCCCGACTTGATTTTTTATTTTTATTTTTACTTATATTCACTTTGCATATTAGGGTTTTAGTATTTTTTTTTCATATAAGAATCATTTTGTATATTATAGTTATAGTATTTTTTTTTTTCATATAAGAATCAAGACTGGAACCTCTTGTATTCTGCTTCTTTACAATTTGAATTAGGTCTCAAAGGTTCCATAGCTACTTGATTTTAAAATATTTTTAATGACAAAAAATAAGTACAAATGCAAAAATAAAAAATAATAGTTTTACTCTTCCAGATTCATTTTCTTTATTCAATCTCTATAACCTCATAACATTTTAAATTTTGAAAATTGTTGTTTGAAGTGATACAAGTAAAATGGTAGGGATTTTGATTGTTATTTATTTATTTCATTTTTTCAAGTTGAAGAGTGTCAAGACCTCCGAGTTTGAACACCTCCAAATTTTCCTACTATTCTATTTCAATTTTTTTTAAATTAATTTTTATTAAAAATAAATACAATTTATAAATAAAAATTGTAATATTTATATTTGATTTTTATGAAAAAAGTAGACATTTATTTATTTAAAAAGTAAAAAAACTGTTTAACATAATTTTTTATTTAAAATTATATATAATTGGAGGGGATCCTATCCAAGTCTACCTCCGACCTATATCTTGAAATGTTTCCTTTTCAAAATTTCTTCTAAAAAACACTTTTAACATTCTTCGCACATGCTATTTTCAGTAAAAACTTCATCATTTACGCATGCAATTTTGCCTCTACAGACAAGTATTGTCTATACGATGATTTTGATTTCACTTAATAAAGTAATTTGGAAAAAGCCACTTATAGCACTTAATTAATATATGAAATTGTTAATGATAAAAATAAATTTTGAGCGAATTGATAGTATAATGAGAATTTGGATAGATATGTCAATACATTTGTGTGGCGCAATCAAATCCAGATGTCGAGCCATAAGGATCAGCCCATGAAAAAAGTTTAGGGACATTTTTGAAAATTTTAAAAATTTTAGTATTTATCAGCCGAAGAATATTGAACATTATGCCAGAAGGTAGAATATAAAGATATTTTTAAAAGTCGGAAGGGACGCGGAGGACAAACAGTTACTTGAAGGGTGGAAAATTACTTGAGGGCGAAATTTCTTAGGTAGAGCATGGACAACTATTGGATGAAATTAAAGTTTGGTGCGGAGTTCTTTAGAAATGCTTATAAGGGAGTCGAAACATCGTAAGCGTCGCCAGAGCCATAGGGCGTAATTGTCGGTCGCGCCTCGAGCCTTGACTGAAGGTTTGAGAGGTGTGGTGACACTAACCTTTCTTGTAGTGGATTTTGTCAGGTGCAATCAGCGTATTCGGAGTAAATCTGTGGCTTCTAAATTCGTAAATTCTCGAGGAATTCGAGAATTTCATCTTGGAGTAAAGTGCTTGAAATATTGAATCACCCGATTATGCGTGTAAGTATAAAGTTGTTCGGAATATAACGATATTTGAGATATCTCAAATCCAACTGTACTAATATAAAAGGAATGTTCTCAGATGACTTTTAAATTTAGCTTTAATCAGCGTTCAGCATAAACATGAACTTATATATAGGTTCAACATGATCAAATATAAAGTTCCCCAATCAAATCTAATGATGACGAATCCCAAGCCCTAACGTCACTCCCTGCTTGGAAACTAAGTACACGAAAATATGTCAGCTTGTGAATGGGGTATTTAAAAGCTCAGTAAAATCTTATCTGAGTTTAAATGGATCAAGTTTTCAATCATATAACAAATAGGAGATGTTTTTTCATCCGAACTTTTGATTCAAAATAAGTTGGAACATTAACAAAATATACTTCAAAACATTCTCACATTTATTTGAATCGGTTTCATATCAAATCTTGATCACGAGCAATTTCATATCAAATTTCGATTCGAACCTTTAATATGATCAGTAATCATTTGTCCTCTTTCCTCTGGTAATCAAATATCGAATGGTGCGCGGGTTATGTGGGACTTTTCGAATGGTGGTGACATGGTGTTCCTTTTAAGGTGGAATAGGAACCAAAGCAGCTGCGAAATGCTTAATGCCTCATAAACCCACACAAGTGGGGTTGAATCAATTACATTACGCGAGAAAATGTAAAGGGTCAACTATTATATCAGTTGACAAAGTAGAGATAGTGTCAACTATTATATCCAGTTGACAAGGGCGAATAGTGTCAGCTTATTATTAGTTGAGTAGAACTAACCGAGTCAAATATTTAAATTCAGAAAAGTTGAGTCTGGCTTGTCCCGTATCTACATTTTTTAAGTAATGAAAACAAATCTGAAATCTGTCATCTAAAATTACTTTTGATGTGGATAATCGAATAAATAAAAAAGTAAAACTTCACAAACCAAGATTATATATAAATTCAGTTTTAAGCAATTTTCATCTCAAAATGAAGTAAAACAAACAATTTTCTTTTAAAGATACTTGCATTAATATCTCTTACATTTTTTTATATATATAAAAATAATAATTTTTCGAAAAAGCTGTATTAAGTCCTTACCTCAAAGATGCTCCAAAAGTTTTGAAAAATTCAATCGAAGAATTTCACCTCCAATGAAATATTTAAGCTAGAAATTTGTTCTTCAAAATACTACATCAGAAAGTCGTGCGTCATACGGAATTCTCTCTTAAGTCGAATAGAAATTGAATGGATAGAAAGGATTTCTTTCTCTTATTCAATTTATACTAGGGTGTCTATTAAGGGAAATTACCTTTTTACCCCTATTTCATTAAATTAATTAATTAATTACTAATTGAATTACCATTATTATAAATCCTTTCATTAAAGTAATTAATTAAATTATTACCATTAATAATATTTCATAGCGTCTTTTCATTAAAGTAATTAATTAATTACTAATTGAATTACCATTATTATTTTCATAACGTCTAATTGAATTATCATTATTTCCATAACGTCTAATTCAATTATCATTATTATTTTCATAACGTATGCATAAAAATTCTGTCATTATTATTTTAAAGTAACTTATCATATACAAATTCACAATCGTTATTATTTTCCTATCTTATACATACAAGTGCGGGTATTCACGTTAAAATATTCTTATAAAGTTTAGTCTCTAAACTTGACTTGAGGAATCTTGAAATAATTGAGGATGCTTTTCTAAATACTCTTCTGCCCAACTCCCAGTGGCCCGCCGGATCACATGATTCGCCAGCATTGGGACTTTTACCCGACTTGACAACGACATGTCGTAGAACCTTATTCATCACATCCACAATTTGAATAGACACCTCTTACATCAGGTCAAGTCTTCGTAAATCTAAAAATAGGCTGTTCAGCAACATGAAGCATTGAAAACGTATTTCGCCAGGTCGAAATATAAGCAGCGTTATGAATCTTAGACAGGTATGGGGGCAAGGCTACTTTATATGCTAAGGTACCTACTTTCTCTAATATTTCAAACAGGCCCACAAATCAAGGACTAAGTTTTCACATTCTCCATGATTTTTTAAACTTCTAAATATCTCAATTCAATTCAATAAGCAAACTTTAAGATAACATAATCATCAAGTTCAAAAATGCAAGATATTGGCAGGATTATCAACATAACACTTGTGTATACCTTGATTTTTCTTCAAATTCTCTTTAATCAGGATTATCCTTTTCATTCAGTCAATTACACAAGTTTATGTGTTATTATTATTATTATTATTTTTTTCTCAAATATGATCATAACATGGGGATCATAAACTACACCATAAACCTTTGAAGATATAATCCTCATTTGCTAGCTTAAAACTATTCTACAAGAAAATTTAACCAAAGGTAAGAACTCATTATGATTACTTTTCAAGTTTAAAACAATATATCTCAACAAATATTTCCAACTTGCGATTACTTTCCTCAATTAGTCATTAGTCTAAGTATGAAAGCTACTATCAAAACTAACTTTGTGCTTCGATTTTTTTTTTTTTTTTTTAAAAGTCAAAATCTAAAAGTAAAATAAGAATTCTTATTACATACCATAGAATCAAATATTTCATACATTATCAAAATCTCCTTAATATCGAGAAGCTAATCCGATAGAAAAATTATTAGACTTTATCTATAAACAAACCATCATAATGAAACATTGTCATCAACTAAGGTTCTTAGTAAATGCTATCTAAAATCTATGGTAATAAGTCTCCACCTCATTTAAAGAAATATATAGTAGTTGCAAAGTACTATTAGGTCTTTGATACAACCCTCCATATACAATCACTAAACCCAAAGTCACAAATAATGTAATACCTTATATATATGACCATCAAATTATGCCCCAAATATTTAAACTTTGCATCCTTTTTGGGGTAGATCGTAAACTTAATGTAATAAACCTCCTTCAAAGTTGTCTCTTGTATGTCTCCATTATTTAAGACATTAAGTCTAATCATAAATTTCAAGATCTTATTATCTTATTAATTGTTCTAAAGTTCAACTAGTTTGCACAAATAATTCATATAAGATCTCATAATTCTCAAACAAGATTTAGTTTATATAATGCTCAATATAAGAACTCTAAAATTCAAAAGGTATAACATAGACTTGTAAACATCTCAAATCATCCTGATAATCGTTTAGAGCAACCTTAAATAATTTCCAAGGAATCAATTGTTTTACATTTAAAGGCTCAAATCACAGATTACCATTGTTTTTTATTAGTCTTGAATAATGTCATCATAATCATTAAGTAATGTATCAATATCTTTTATTTCTTGCTTAAAAATCATTTTAAGAAGACAAAGACTTCAAACTCTCATAAACTATGAGTATATCATAATAAAAAAAATGTCTTCATATCTTAAGTGTAAAAATCATTTACTAACTTCAAATCATAACAAGGTAGTTTTCTCTATCTTAAATTTCAAAATAAATACTATAAGTATATATCAAATTTTCCATGTTGCATAGAACACAACATAAATCTAATGAAAGAGCATCATTATGCAAAACAAATCTTTACGAACCCGATGAAATAATCGAAATAAGAGTTTAATATAATTTATTCTTTCAACTCTATGAAGCTATAAATGTAGTTATAAAAGACCAATCAAACTTAACTTCTTTCTATGGAGTGCGAAAATATAAGATAATCTTAGAGATCTCTTAATAATTTATTTGTAGTACTCAATAAATCCCAAGAACTAAACTTTAATATGATATCGGATCTTTGAATTTCAAATTGTTTTCATCACTCATCCCATCGACTTAAAAGATTTAACAACATTTCTAGCTTCAAATATGTACCTTGCAGACTTGAGTTTATGTGTAACAATTTATCCACATGAATCCCTTCAACTAAACTCAAGATAACTAAGAATATGGAAAGACAATATTTTCCCAAAATAATCAACAAATAAAAGGTAGTAAGCTCCTTAATTCACCCTCAAAATCAAACAAAAACCTTAATGTTTAAGGAGTATTAAGTCAATTCAATATCCTTCTTATCAATCGTCATAATATAACTTCAAACCACCATATTGTCCATAATGACATGTTCTATAGAAGTGACAAATTCGATCATACTTCATCTTGATAAAAGTGTATCATGTAAGCAATAAAGAAGTGATTCTTGTCGTAAATCCTTTGTCATTATACGATGATCGAATACTCTAAGATTGACTATCGATAACGTATGTATCCATCACAACAAATCAGTTGATCAGATAAATCGATGATTTGCTGGAGTCAAACTCATCTGAACTATATGACACTCTCATATTCTCTTCACATTCATCTGGTGAAATACTATTTATCTTCTCTAGATGATACAATATACATACCTCATGACATCATTCGGGTGATCTTATTCTTCAAATGAGCTTTAGTCCATCTGAAACTTTAATGCTTTTTCCACTCCCTCTTGTAGCAATCAAGCACGTAAGGAAACGTGATAGTTCGGTAAACAGCCTCATCTTGGGCCACTATCAAATCCCTGCAATTTCCAAGCAGATGAGCTCTCCCACCTTTTATTAAATCGAACACTATCGGAAAGTACTTCTTCGCCTCCTTAAACTATCTCGAATAACTATTACCAAATCCAAGCACAATGGCCATCCTGTGATCCCAGCCCTCTTTGTCTAACATAAATCTTGCATAAGATGCTTTTTTTTTGCTCTCAGACAATCAGTGCCCGATAAAATTTTTCCTATCTTCATAATCAGAGCCTCTTGCCTCTATTGGATCGAGGTACTGAAAATAAGGGGACTCGGCTTCTTAAAGTCGTCAAGGAGCTGTGCTAGATGAGGATTGTCCTTGACCATTACTTCCAGTAGCTCTAGCACGCCTCTCAGCAATCCGGCGAGTCTGAATATCTATAAAACCTTAGGTACTCATAGGGGCAAGCCTCAGTGCCGGGGTATATCATCATTAACTTGACTATTTTAGGAAGGTGCGGGTCTCACCAAGCGGCATGGTGTTCTATAAACAAAGGTACTAACTAATTTAGTCATTAAGCCAAGCAGCAAGTTAGAATTGTAGGAATTAAAGGAATAAGACTAAAACTTAAAATTTGTGCATCCTTTCGTCTATTCCCAGTATTAAACTAAGCAGTTCCCATCAAGATCATAACCTATGGCTGTGCCACTGCGTCCTTCCCAGAAACCCTGTAGGGCATGACTTTCCAATTCACGCCCTGAAGCCTTCGGCTGAGTTTGAAGTGTGAACGACATAACACTTTCTTGTGGCGGATTTTGTCAGTGCAGTCACATGTCCCGGAAGTAAATGCAGCCTTCTAAATTCATAGAATTCTCCAAATTCAAATTTCATGCGGAAATAAAAGTACTTCTAAATATTCAATCTCTGTTCTGCATGTCATAAGGAGGAGAGGAGGAGGAGGCGGCCCGGCCTGCCAATGGCCCAGAATATCTCAATCCCTTTGTGTAACCTCAAAAATGTTCATCGCCTTTTTTCAATTCTTTCAAAACAGCATTTCATAAACATGAACCTATATGGGTTCAACATGATCCAACATAAGTTCTAATCAAATCTAATGATGACAGATCCCCAACCCTAACCATCACTCCCTGTGGAAACTAAAGTACTGAAAATATGTCCAGCGAATGGGAGTGAGCTAAAAAGCTCAAATAAGAAATACTAATACGAGTTTCATGGATCAAAAAGTTTTTTCAATCATATAACAAATAGGAGGATGTTTTTCATCAAAACTTTTGATTCAAAAAATAAGTTGGAACATTAACAAAATATACTTCAAAACATTCTCACATCCATTTCGTCTGTTTCATATCAAATGTGATCGAACAATTTCATATCAAATTTCGATTCAAACACTTTCATATCAAATCAAAATCAAATACATTTTAAATATATTTTTTCTCTGGTAATCAAATATCAAATGGTCTTGATTATGTGGGACTTTTCGAATGGTGGCTAACCATAAATTGTTCCTTTTAAGGTGGATGAGACCAAACACTACTAATCTTAATAACCTCTAACGAACCCACAAGTGAGGTTGAATCAGTCACGATCCCAGCAGAAAATGTAAAGGTCAACTATTATATCCGGGTTGACAAGGGCGAATAAAGTATCCAACTATTATATCCGTTGAAGCAAGGGGCGAAATGGTGTTAACTATTATTCAGTTGGCAGTGGGACTAACGAGGAGTCAAATATTTCATTCAAGAAGTTCAAATTACAAAACATCATATCTCACGCATTTTTCTTTCGTAAACAAAACAAATCTGAAATCTGATCATCTGAAAGCTACTTTTGATCAGTGGATAATCGAATAAATAAAAAAGTAAAACTTTTCACAAACGAAGATTATATATAATTCAGTTTTAAACAATTTTCATTCCTCAAATGAAGTAAAAACAAACAATTTTCTTTTTAAAGATCTGCATTAATATCTCTTACACATACATATATATAAAAATAATAATTTTTCGAAAAGCTGTATTAGAATCCCTTACCTCAAAAGAAGTACTCAAAAGTTTTGAAAAGAGCTAATCAGAAGAATTTCACCTCAATGAAATATTTCTCATAGAAATTTGTTCTTCAAATCTACATCAGAAAATTAAAATTAGTCTGCGGAATTCTACCCGTCAAATAGAAATTCAAAGATGAATAGAAAGGATTTCCTTCTCTTATTCCAATTTATACTAGGGTATCTATTAGGAAAATTACCTTTTTACCCCTATTTCATTAAATTAATTAATTAATTACTAATTGAATTACCATTATTATCGTCCTTTCATTAAAGTAATTAATTAATTATTACCATTATTATTTTCATAACGTCTAATTGAATTATCATTATTTCCATAACGTCTAATTCAATTATCATTATTATTTTCATAACGTATGCCTATAAAAATTCCTGTCATTATTATTTTCCGTAACTTATACCTATACAAATTCCTGTCATTATTATTTTCCCTATCTTATACCTATACAAATTCTTGGGTGTTACAAGAACAGAGGACCCGATTTTTAAAGCAAAATCGAGCAAGAGCATTTCAACATTTTTACAAATTCAATAGCTTTCTTTTCCAGATTCTTAGCTTAGTTTTATATGTTTTTTTTTTCAAGCATTTTGTTATTTCAAAGCTCTCTTGCTTCAGCATTTGATTTTAAGTTTAATTCTATAATGAAATATGTTATTTTTCAATTCATTAAGTTTCCTCTTAAATTTAATTCATTACATCTTGTCCCAATTTTTCAGTATTTTTAAAGCAGAGTCACAGGAATTAAGAGATCCATTTTAACGAAATTTGTTGAGCATAGTTAGATTTTACCACGATTTCGAGTTCGAAAATACTATAATTTCTTGGCTTTGTCTGCCAACATATTGTAATTTCGGTAACTTTTGTATGTTACGGTGAATCCACTAGAAAATCCATATAAACATATTTTGGCACGCCCGATGGGACTTGATTTTATGAAAAATGCCACAAAATTGAGGAGTAAGACAAGCTGTTGTGATGCCCCAGGCAGGGTCAGGATTGACCAACCATCAGCCGCATAAATACTACCTTAGGTAATCATATACCTAAGCTTTGATACTAAACTAGTATCAAATGCACATGGATATCGGTAACTTGATACCACCTCATAATGTCCATTTATGAGATCCATTTATCCATATTTAAATTTAAAATATGCAAAATTACATTTAAAATAGTCCGTAAGAGTTTGATCACGACTCTCTTATCATTATTACATACTGGAACTAGATTGTTCCAAGGTTTTACAAAAAGATTCATCAAAGCCACATGTTGGCATTCTTTACAATTGCGACCTCAAATGAGCGTCGTCCACCGGTGTACACCCTGCACTTGAAATGTTTTCCCATACAGGGTGAGTCAAACGCCGTAGAGAATATTTCCTGAAACACACTCCTACCTAGTGCACCTTCAATGATCATGTCAACGCATTCACATTCACATTCCAAGTAAAAACATCTGATTTATACTGTGGAATCCTACATGTCATGCCATGAAATGAGATGAGACTCAATCATGTACCATGCCCTGAGTCTTTATCGACTCCCGTCACACTTGAGTCTTTACTGACTCTTATCACACAATGCTAAAACCCATGCGTGATAAAATCCATCATTTCTGGATTACATTTAATGATCATTTTACAAAACAAATTCATGTGTTTTTCAAGTAAAATCTTTTGGATGTTACACCTCGTGATCATTTATATACAAACTCCATGTGTCTTTTTATGGGCAGAATTTTGGGTTCCCACAGGGCTTGCGTGCCTTATAGCAATTTTGGACTTTCACCGTAGGAGTGTTTGAACTAGTCCGGGTCTTTACCCGAGGGAGAATGTAGCCCTTCTTTCTATTACTTGACACAAGTTTTCTTTACCATTTCATGCAACCGTGCGACTCTATTGGACTTCGTCCAACGGTATTGAGCCCACCTAATCAATCACCAAACATAGTGTTGATTTTCAACCATACACTCACACTCATTCAATGCGATGTAATTCACCATTGCATGTTATATCATGACACATGTATAATGAATGCTACATATGTGACTGTCCCTACCACTCATTTAGGTGTCATGGACAATCCATCACACGCATATGACTTCATACATAATTTCATTCATGCTTCGATATGTTATGCACACATATATCAACATCCAACACACAAAATGTCATTACATGTTCAAACGATAGCACTTCCTGATTAAGCCATGTAATGGCTATTTGCACGTAGAAATTCATCACATGTCAACACCTTAGAATACACATATTGACATCCAAGCATGTCACTCCTTAGTCAAGGAATGACAATCACAAATCGAGCCACAGCCAGGCCCCCAATAGGCCCATAAACACGAGGCCTCACACGATGCAAGCTCGCTAGGCAGAGCCCGGGGAAACTCCCGATTCTTATCTCAGTTCGCAGCGGAGCACTCACTCCGCTAGAGCAGACCTTCGCTAGTTGGAGAGCTGATGGAGTGTTTGGGCATTTTACGCCCGAATAGGCCATAACACATTCCACCATTTTAACGAAAAATCAGCAAAAGCGAATACAAAACCAAAGTAAGGAAGAATCTCTACCTCTTGGAGCGTAGATGACGGTAGGAGCTTCCTAAACAAACTGACCGATTTTCAGAATTTCCTTTCTTGGATCCTCGCTGAATCTCTCATTCCTAGGTACCCAGCGTAGCATGTATCCATGCAATGAACTTTTGTCCTTGGCACGATGAAAACTGACCAATAGATCTCGGTAGATCGTAGAGAGAAGCTTGGACTCTCCTCCTCTCCTCCTTCTCTCTCTCTCTCGGACAAAACCAGGAAAATGAGATATTTTCCCCGCACGCCCTTTGTTCTGGCAATTCTTAGGATTGAGGTGGTCCGTCGTGCCACGTATGCAATCTCACCTCGGAGCATTTATTTCGTCTCAGTTCAAGTCCACATTATTTTATATGAACTTAACTTATTTCCCAAAATCTAGTTTTTGGGCTTTGCCAGGAACAGCGTGTAAATGCGAAATTCGTGAAAATCATTGTCTTGGAATTGATAAAATTTTAAGGTAACTAGATTTTCTTGACGAATCTGACGGTGGTCCGTTTTGTCACACAGGATTTAAGAAAATTTTAGGTTTTCAACTTGCACTATAGCATCAATTTACCGTTTTGCCATTGTTAAGAAAAATTCGATTTTTCTCGGGTTTTACAACGCAGAATCTTCGGACTCAAGATCTGATGTTGCAGAAGCAACACATGAAGGAAGAGTTCTAACCTTGGTGGAACAAATATAAAATCTAATGAATTCTCCAGTATGTGATGAGAATCCATCTATAACTCTATTAAACAAGTGGGAAGGAAGGGTGCAGTAATGTGGATGTACTTATTCTTTTCTCTAATAATCTTAATGAATTTTAGGTTCTCATCTGAGAAATAAAGAGCTGACGAGTGATCATGACTACGCTATGGAAGAAATGACGACAATCTCAATCCATCCTAGAGAACCTTAGAGAAATGGGGTAACGAATTTGAAGTTAGCCCCAGCTTTGAAGGTAATTTTCTAACGGGCAAGAGCTGACATTCTATTAACGTCACGAGAAAGGTACATTGAATTTCACCTCTCACCTATATAGATAGAGGCTAAATGCCTTCCTCCCTATAGGAGAAGAGGGGTGGTGCTCTAGATAACGTAGCAGGAAAGACTAATCTGGCTAGAGCACGATCCGCAGAGGATTTTGCTCGGACTAATCCTGAGAACACAGCTTGGGCATATGAAGAGACTTTTCTTTCCCGGTGGGGCCGAGGGCCATCATAGGCCCTTCTGAGGTGGAATGGCATGAGGGGGCAACAAGTTCAAGCAAGTTCCTCAGCTGACCTTTAGGCGACGGCCACGATACCGGATGAGCGATGAGAGGAGAGGGGCGAGTGCGGGAGTTATACGGGTTATGCCTTCGGCAAAATTGTACTTTGAAGTTCCTAAACCTTATCCACAATAATGACAGGGAGAACCCTACGAGAGATGCAGGATCCCTGATTTCTCCTTGTTCTCTGAAGAAGATGGTCAATCCACCTTGGAGCATGTTGCTAGATTCACTTTGCAATGTGAGGAGTTGGTTAATTACGAGAATTTCTATCATTTCAAGCTTAGACTATTTCCTAACTCTTTGACATGGGCAACATTCAAATGGTATACAACATTGCCAAGGAACTCCATTCGAAGTTGGCAGGAGATGGAAAGGCAATTCCACACCCGAGTTCTTGAGGTGGCTGGGGTGTGCATTCTTGAGAACTGTTTAGAGTGACTCGAAATGGGAAGTGCTTTGATTTATTTCATCTCTGGGTTTCAAAAGATGAGAAAAAAAAAATGCAAGATCCATCTTTTTAGAGACAAAGTATGTGAAAATGGCCCCGAGGTTTGAAAGTAGGGACAGGAAAAAGAACAGGTAATGGAATTTAGAGATTTTTATGAACTTGCAGCTAGGTGTGAGTATGAGGTTGTAGGAAAAAAGTTCTGGGAGGAAGAGTACATGGGAACCTATTGTTAAAGAGCGATTAGGAAGTGGTAGTGTCGAGATCTATCTACTATAGGGACATTCATGTCTTCTTTTAGTAGAAAGGCACTTGATTTATGGAAGAGAGTCTGGATTGTTGGTGCACTTGAGTCGGGAATACTTTTGAGGTAGCGAAGACAAAGGAAATATTCGATTTCCTGGTGAAAGAAAAAATTCATTACCTTCCTTGAAGATCACCGAATCCCTAGCAAGGATGAAATAAGGGGAAAAACTTACTGTAAGTACCACAATTCATGGAACCACGCTACTAATGCATGTTGAGGTTTCATAAATGTCATACATGACAGGATCAACAAAGGGATACTCAATTTCCTTGACAAAAAAGAGGTTATGGTAATCGATGATGATTCTTTCCTACTAGTGGCCTCAATCAACACTCCCATCTTCGACTTAAGAGCATTGATATAATCCAAGAAGGCAGGGGAAGGACATGTTCCTTCAATCAAACCTATTTTTCTAGGACAAATTCACTTCTCCAAAATATATGGTGGGAAAAACCTGTTTTTTTATGGGAGAGGTTTGTAAAGATGGAAAGGCCTGTGAGGTGTATCATTCCTCCTATGGTTTTTCCCGGTCAAAGGTGGCATGTGGTACAACACAAAAAATTTCCCCAAAGGTTTTCCAAGACTCAGAAAAGGAGGAAGTAGAGACAAAAAGCAGCTGATAGAAGGCAACTCATTGATGTACTTGATAAAACACACTCGAAGGAAGCCATGTAATTAGAGAAAGTGAAGGAAGGAATGGTTCCTAACTTGGAAAAAACAAAGTTTGTGAGGAAAGCTACTGAGGATCTGGAGTCAATGAGCAGTGTAGATGAAGTAATGGACTCAAGGCCTTATTAATAGGTGAAATCCCTATTTCTTTAAATTGTTCCACTATTTCTTTAACATTGCCAACTATCTACAAGTAAAAAAAGGCAGAGGAAGACCTAGTGGAGGTAGAAAGGAAGCACCCTGCGATAGAGGAAGATGAGGGCCATGGCAGGGTCACCATAGAATCCTCTGAAGAATGCAGATCCTAGAAGGTGATACTGGAGAAACCCTCTATGAAAATGACTAGGCACATAAAGCCTTTATGCGTAGAGCCATACCAGTGGTAGATCGATATCAGTGCTTGATAAATAATGGATCAACAGTAAATGTAATGCCATAGAGGATGCTAAGAGCTCTAGGAAGAAGCATTAGTGATCGATAGAAACAAAAGGTGTTGTGTAACACCCCATGAATTATCTCTGTGTAGTTTACTATAGTTTAGGGTATAATATAAGTAAAATTTTCATTTTTCGGAAATTTAAGTACTAAGGGTAAATTGGTAATTTACCAATTAAGGACCCAAGGGACTTAAGATAAAAAGATTTTATGTTAAAGTATAAATATGATAGTTGATTTTCCGATAGGAATGAAATTAAAAGGACTAATAAGTAAAAAGGAGAAATTAAATCCAAAATCAGAGATAAAGCCCCGAACATGACTAAGAAAGGGAAATTTCCCATTTTGTTGGCTTTGAGTTAGGGCTACGGTTGGGAGAAAACCAATTTTGGTTTGATTGTTCTCCATTGTTCAAGGATGTCACGATTCGAAGAAAGGAAGAAAGGAAGCTAGGAGGTCTGAAGATCGAGGAGTTAGGAAATTAACCTAACTCCCTCTTTGTCTATGTTTGGGTTAGGGAAAACCCTAACTTTCATTATAAAGGTATTTTGGGTTGGCTTAAGGTCGATTTGGGAGTTGTTTTGTTTTTCTTTGGTTTTGATTGGCAAATTACGGTGAAAAGAAATTACCCATTTCTTCACCAAATGTCGGATGCTCTACGCCTAGGCGTAGGAGCGCTTACCTAAGCGTAGGTCTCCGCCTTGGTGTAGGAACAAGGCCTAGGCGAACCTGAGGCTTGAGTTTACGAACTTTTCGATCCTTTAGGCTTGCGGTCTTTCACCTAGGCGTACCTCCAAATCTGTTTGTTCATATATATACGGTGGTCTAGCAATCATCTATTGGATTAATGGAGGATCCTAATAAGTGAATGAAAGGGTCCGTACATGTATACAAGTGATAGGAAAACCTTGGCGATCCTATCATTGGTCAGACATTGTTTCTTGCCCCTTATTTGATAATGTAATTAAGAACAATATAATAAGCTCAGTAATGCATATAATTGTATGCTGCTAGGCCGAATAATGAATGGACGACACCTCGATCAGTGCTTCGACACTCCGCTAATGCTCGACGCCTGTTGTGGGCGGGCCGTTACCGATTAGTTCTTCGACACTCTTTGTTCAGTGCTACGGTACTCCTGCTAGTGCTACGACACATTTGTTACATGGGTAGGTACGTCTCTATTTTTGCTTCGGCACCTTTGTTAAGTACTATACTGTACCTTCGAATACCTATTGTGTCGTGTCCCTCTGTTGTTCATTATTTACGGTCTCTCTGAGGCAAACATTTATATATTAAGAATCTGAATAATGTGATAAATGGAAATAATTATAAATCACAAGTAATCGGTTATGTTGCGTAGTGTACCTCACAGGGTACCCTCTATCTGAGAATTTTGTTACGCACTCCTACAGGGAGATATGAAAGTCATTATATGACCATTGAATCATTATCTTGTAATTGAGAATATTATTGTGGTCATATCCATTATCTTGTTTCGGCTAATTATAAGCAGAGCGGGTCTTTCATCGGGTGTGGAGTGTAAGAGGACGACAGAGGAGCGGCTTCACTGGCATTAGCGAGAGCCCGGCCCACAACATTAGAGTCCACCATATGTAGGTTTACGATTATGTTTTGTAATGTAAATGTAATATTTTGGAATGTTTGACTTATTGTATCTGAAGTAAATGGGACTGAGAATATATCTGATAACATTTAAACACCAACTACGGTGGTAATGTGCAAAGTTATATCTTTTGGAAGAATTCATGGATTTAAGTTATGTCAGCTATGTACAAGTTTGGTTATATTTTGAAATGGGCCACCAATGTCGAGAAAATCAGGTAAAGAGTCTCGGTCCCGTGTGGCGTCCGTCGGTGCGGCAGGCGGGGATGGGGTGTTACAGGTTGTGTCTACCTTTACTAGAGAAGTATCGAGACCAGCAGGATACTACCTATAGATATCCTTATTAGCGGTGGCTTGCATTATACGCCTTCTTTGTGATGGGCTCTACTACAAATTATAACATTTGCTAAGAATTTGGTTATGCCCGATTGGTGTGTGTCGGCTTCTCTTCACCAGTTCTTTATGTTTTGGAAGGGAAATGAAGTGGAAGTGGTGCGGGTAGATAAGCAACCCTTCATGGTGGCTACAGGCTCTGTGGAAGCTAGGTATTATGATTAGGAATTTAGTCTAATCAAGTTCACTAGCATAAGGAAAGATGGGGTCCCAAGGAAAGCATACATGGACTCAAAGGGCATTGTAGAAATCCAAAAGGAGGCGACCAAACTCCTAAAGGTGACTACAGTCGTACCAAACTCCTATAGGCTGATGAGTGGTCCAATCATCGAGGGGATCAATGATGATTAGTTACTCTCAAAGGAATAGAGCGTGTTACTTATTGCCATATTCAAAGTAATGCAGCATACTATGGAAATGATTGAAAGATGAGCACCTCAGAGACACTGTGAAATTTGAGGATGATTTTTGAAGGGAGGGTGTAGCCACATGGAGTTTAAAGCAAACTACTTCCTAAGTTTGAAGACACGTGGCCTTAGTACTGACCTTATGGGAGAGTAGGAACCTCCAACCGCATGGAGAGCCAGGATTGCCCATATTAGTTCCTTGCTGCCTTACGTGTTAAGGAAGGATTATTGCATCTTCTGGGAGTTGAGAAGCTGCTTTGCTTGGAATTATATTGAGATGCGGGGTTGGACAAAAGCTTGGTGGAACAGCTTACTTTATCAAGTCGGAGTTCCACCCCTTTCCAATAACCACCTAGAATGTCGAGGAGGTAGAATTTGAGGTGAAAAAGGAAGTGGGGAGATTTTGAAGGCGGAATTCATCGGGCCCCGAAGTACAAGGTATGTGCAATGGATTTTGAACATTGTCCCACATGACGAAGATGAATAGAAACTTAGAGTTTATTATAGATTTTAGGGATTTAAATGCTACCACTCTTAAGACATGTATGTAATGACTATTGTTGACATGTTAGTTGACTCCACTTACAAATAATGTAGGTTATTACATCCTTCTGTGGACCGGTTTCTAGGTATAACCAATTCCTAATAGTTGTTGATGATATATCTAAGATTGTCTTTAGATGTCTTGGTTCCTTAGGAAAGTTTGAATGGCTGGTCATGCCCTTTGTTTTAAGCTGGTACAACTTACCAAAGGGCTATGAATGTCATCTTTCATTATATGTTAGACCACCACATGGAGATTTATATCGATGACATTGTGGTTAAATCTAAGAAGGTCGTCGAACATGTGAATCATTTAAGGAAAAGTTTTGAAGGACGAGACTCCATCAACTAAAACTCAATCCACTCAAATGTGCTTTTGAAGTTCAAGCATAAATTTTTTTTAAGGTTTCTGGTTCACCAAAGAGGAGAGACAAGACCATTATTTCAGCCAAGGCTCCTGAAAATAAGAAAGAACTTCAGAAATTCTTGGGTTAAGTGAAATATTTAAGAATGGTTGGGAAGACTAAGGTATTCTCTGACCTAATCAAGTTGGAAGAAATGAAAGAGTTTAAATGAGAGGAACAACACTAGGCAACTTTTGATGGAATCAAAGGCAACCTTTCTAAGCCCCCTGTTTTAATGCCATCTCTGAGGGGTTGGCCACTCAAACTGTAACACCCCAAATTATACCCTGACAGTTTTATAACATGTTTTGGGTATAATAAAAGTAAATGTATATTTTTCCGGAATAAAATAATGCTAAAAAAAAATTTCGAGCAAGATTTATACAAAACGAGGAATAGATTTGTCGTTCTCAATTTAGGACCCAGGGTTATAATTTAAGAAAAGATTATACTTAAAGTGGAATGGAAATTGAAGTGCAAATAATAAAGAGTGGGAGGACCTAATATGTGCAAATAAAAGAAATTAAGTATAAGAAGGAGACCAAAAATATCTCATTTTTGGTCTCCCAAAGAAAACTTATACGGTTGGGAGAAGAATAGAGAAAGGAAGGAGAAAGAAGAAGAAAAGAAGAAGAAAGAAGAGGCTAAGAGAAAAGGTAAAGGAAGTCTGGTTTGTATGGAATTAGTATGGTTTTGGGTATAGAGCTAAGATTTTTGTATGGTTTTGTATGGATTGTTATGGGTTAGTGTGAATTTGTGGACTTTTATATGAAATTCCTCCTTGAGCTAAGGTTTGAGGTGCTAGAGAGTGTGATTACTTGTTAGGAGTATGGAATCTTCCCTTTGAGGATGGATTTTAGTATGGAAGTATGGGTTTTTATGGATTAGTGTGGAATTTGTATGGACTTTGTTTGGAGCTTTAGTATGGAACTTACTAAGGTTTGTGTAAAACTTATTATGGAGGCTATGCTTTGGTGCCTTAAATTTGTATGGATTTTGAACTTTGGTTTTATTCCTACTTTTGGGGTGATTTTGGGATTGATTGTAGGATGGTTTTATCTTAGTGTTTTTGACATGTTTAGTCTTTGTGTTTGTGGCATGTTTGTGGCCTGTTAGGAGGATAATGGCCGGTGGACAAGGGCTGTTCCGGGATGGTTTCGGGTCAAAAATTGGCGTGTACCGGAGCTGCCAAGGAGCTCTCTGGCACGTCGGTGCGTGGAAGCCACGCTATTGCATGGCTGGGCTCAAATTTGCAGCCCTCGGGTACGCAATTGCGTGGGTTTCCACGCAATTGCGTAGCCTCACGCCCGAACCTCCAACGGACGACCATAACTTTTCTTCCGAACTCGTTTGGGTGTTCTTAGATTCTATCGGAAAGCCCATTGATCCAATATTCCAACCATATACTGGAGGACAGTAGGTGAACATAACCCTGAAATCTAGGTTTTCTAAATTATTTGGCCGTGGACAGTCATGTGTGACCTCCAACTTCGGACGGTCATAACTTCTTCGTCCGAACTCCGTTTTGGATGTTCTTGGACTCTATGAAAAGCCCTTTGAGTTAAGAATCCATCCATATATAGAATGATAAAATTGGAACTCATATTAGGTCCAGAAATCATGAAAAAAAGTAGGTACTGCTGGTAATCATAGTTATTCATGTATATAACGAGATATGAATAAATGATTGTACATATCGCATATGATTATCGGATGACAATGGTATTCGGGAATATGAGATACGTCTTAAACACCAAAAATACATGAATTTGTCTGGCTTAGAACTTTGGTAGAGGGATAGATGGGCATTCCTATTAAGGAAAAACAAGTGCGACATGCGTCAGTTACTGTTTGGGTCATTATAAGTATCGGGCCCTTATAGATGGTCATTGTCTCGTCTGATAAATACTCTTACAACTCGGGCCCTTATAGACCTTCATTTCATACATTGATCTTGTATATCGGACATATAGATTTTTCTTATATCCACTTCTAAGGTTTTATGCAAGCATGAAACATGGAAGAACAAATACAGTATATGCGAAATGATTGAAAATGATAAAAGTACATGACATGATATAGAAGCATAGCATTGCTATGTGATGATAATAAACAGGGACAAGTACATGTTGACAGAACAAGAAGAAAAATATGCGACACAAATGAATCCATGATATGATAAGAAATTATAGATTGCATAAGCAGTGTAAATTATAGGTATGGAACATATATAAGCATGTGTATATGACATAAGTATATGATATGTTATATGTATATGTAAATGTGTAAAGTGAGATGACTCTTATTAGTGGTCGTCCACGAGTTATTCCCACTAAGCTATAAGCTTAGCACGGGTGTTTCATCCGTGTAGGTACAGGAGAAGAAAACAGAGGACGGGACAATCCACATTAGCCTCCCCAGATTGACACATAGTTAGAATTACCGAAACTTTTGGTATATTTTGTATATGTAATAATAGTCTTTTTGTTTCTTTTGTGTGACCATAAATATAGTAAATGTTAGACACTTCCATATATGGAGCTTGTATATATTTTGTAATCATTTGCTACAGGAATATATTACAAGTGAAATGTTTAACATTATATGAATGAACAATTGAAAGTTTATAAGTTTATAAATGGAAAAAAAAAAATGGCGCCTCGCTTGACAGGTGTGCCAAGTTGGGCGTCACAAGTTAGAAATTGTCGAGGCCCCCATTTGGGGCATCTGAATTTGGTGGCATCCGGATTCGATTTGGACTGCGAACTTGGGTTGGACTGAGAAGGCGTTACCTGGCTTCATCTATCGGTTAAAAGAGTCACATAGGATGCCTTCTGGCACAAAATAATGTTGAAGGCCATGAGCAAACTTTTACTATTTGAGTAGGGCAACAAAAACAAGGTATACACCCATTGAGAATTTGTGTTTTGCCCTATATTTTGCATGTACAAAATTGAGACATTACTTGATCAAGTCTCAAGTGTATGTGGTCTCCAAAACCAACTTGATCAAATACATGCTAAGCCGACCCTTAATCACTGAACGAATTGGAAAATGGCCCAGTGCTTTGTCAGAGTTCACCTTGATCTATTTTCCACATAAATTAGTTAAGGGACAAGCTTTAGCTAACTTTCTGGCCAAACCAGAAAAGGATGTGGAATTAAGGATATATGAAGTAGAAAGACGACCTTGGGTTCTTAAGTTTAATGGCTCTAGCACGGAGAATTCCGCTAGAATTGGGATAATAATCATCTCACAAAAAGGGATAAAGAATACCTTATATTTCAACTTAGGCTTCAACTACACCAACAATCAAGCTGAATATGAGGCTTTAGTGATCGGTTTAGAGATCTTGTTGGAACTTGGAGCACAAGAGATACATATCATTGGGGACTCACAATTAGTGCTTTGGTAGCTAACAGGGGAATATAAATGCAACAACTTATTGCTAGCTCCTTATTATACAATTGTTAGATTCTTTCCACTCCATGGATTTTGAATACGTGCTTAGGGAATCTAATTGGGAAACAGATGAGCTAACATAATTAGCCTCAGGTGTGAAGATGAGCGAAAAATTTACTCATAAGCTCATTTTGATAGGAAAGAAGAATCACCCCTCAATTTACAAAAGGGGAATTAGATTAGAAGTCATCAGTACAAAATGTTGTAGGAGATTGGAGAATTAAGATCTAAGAGTATTTAGAAGACCCCAATAGGCAGGTCCCCCAATAGGGTGAAAGCTCAATCACAAAACTTTGTCCTACCACAAAGGGAATTGAACAGAAAATGACTTGATGGAGTTCTTGCTAAGATGCTTTATCCTTCTAAGCAACATGGAGAGTGATGAGCAAGTTCATGAAGGGGTTTGTGGAGCCCATCGAGTGGGATAAATACGTGGCTGATTAAGACATAGATATTTTTGACTGACCACCACCAAAGTAATTTGCATCAATTACTCGAGCATAACCGATGTGAAAGTATGATGATAGCATCTGGAGGCTGGCTGAGAACTCGGCTCAATTATTGAAACCATTGCCTTTCAAAGGATGGGTCATGGACTTAATTAGGAAAATCTACCCAAGTTCATTAAATGGACACAACTTCATCTTAGTTGCCACAGACTACTTCACTAAATGGGTGGAGGTAGTACCATTGAAGAAGGTAGAGCAGAAGGATGTGATTCAATTCATCAAGGAGTAGATCATTCATAGATTTAGAATTTCTTACTACATTACAACCGACCAAGGCACCATGTTCACTCGGGATGAGATGACTTATTTTCCGAAGGACTATGGCATTCAACTCATCAGATTCACTCCCTTTTATGCCTAAGCAAATGGGTAGGCAGAAGCTTCTAACAAGGTGTTGATAAGCATCCTAGAGAAGATGCTGGAGGATAATCCTATAGATTGGCACATAATTTTATCTAAGACCTTGTGGGCTTATAAAACTTCTAAAATAGGTTCTATAGGGGTAAGTTCTTATTCTCTAACCTATGGGCAGGATGCAGTGGTTCCAATGGAGGTGGTAGTTTCTTCTCTTATGGGTTTTCTGGCGAGAATGGCCTTAATCCTCGAATACGGTGAGGCCATGATGATGGAGCATGGGGCATTTAGGAAGAGATTATAAGCGCTCAACCACATCATGATCCACAAAAAAAAAAGGTAGCTTAGGCTTACAACAAGTGGGTCAGAATAAAGAGTTTTGAAGAAGGGGAGCTCGTTTGGAAGGTGGTGCTACCCATCAGTTCTAAAGACAGAGAATTGGGGAAATGGTCTCCTAACTGGGAGGGACCATTCAAGGTTCACCAAATACTGCCCAGAAATGCCTATTGGCTATCAAGCCTTGAAGGGGAGCCACATAAAAGGTTGTTCATCGTCTGTACCTTAAGAAATACTTTTCCTGACGTGGAAAGGAAAGTATTGGTTTCTTGTTAAGAAAAACTAAGGTAGGGAATGAGAGGATAACAAGAAAAATATGTCCCATTGACCACTTTTGGATTGGGGAAACTATTCTTAGTAGTTACTTTGAGTGATAAAAGTAGGTTGGTTTTGGCTACTCACTGCTCAAACCTTTTGTATTCCTCTATGTCATGCTTGTTATACCCTTAATGTCTTATGAATAAATAAAGTAGGTCTTCTGACCTCTTTAAAATTGGGAAATTATGTACCAACATATGGGCTGAAAGGAAAGTAGGCTTTGTGATCTCTATTGATCCTAAATAAAGGCTTTTCCCTAAGAATGAGCTTGTTGTGTCATCAATTCTCTAAAAATAGGTTCCATGGCACTTTAGGATTTGGAGAAATGGGATGACCTAATAATAAAGTGTCTTCTTGGCCCATTGTCGCCCGGCTGCGATTTCTCCAAGGGTGTTCTTGTTGTCTCTTGGTTTCTAAAAATCTCATGAGTGCTCTTGGGTGTTGGAGAAATAGGTACAAATAGATTGGTAGGATAGACTTCTTGTCAATGGTTTCCTTACATTCATTCTTTTCTCTAGAAAGTCTACCTTATATCCTCAATTTCCTAAAGTTGGTCCCTTGACCACTATAGGTATGAGACCGGTTCCAAGATAGGATTTGAGGTAGTAAAATTGCTTTTTGGTCAATTCACCTCAAAAACACAAACTTCTTCAAGATTCTCTACTGATTTCCTAAGGAAGACTTTTTTACCACATCAAGATTGGTGAAATAGGGGTGAAAATATCCGAGTGAGTAAGGCAGGCCTCTAGGCCACTAGGTACACATATTTCCCCAAACAGATCATAATCACTCTAAGCTAAGGAAATAAGCCCTTATGCTAAATTAGAGTAAAGGAAAGTTGGCTTTGTAGCCATTGCACATTCAAATGAAAGATTTCTCTAAAAAATTGGACACATTACATCATTATGCAAGTAGGTCATCGCCAGGAGAAATGGAAGAAAACAAGACAAGAATCAAGTAAAATTGGATGAGAATTGAAGAAGTTATGCAAATTGTTGTCATAGTCGTGGCCCTACGAAACTCATAGTGTATTATATTTCAGACTAGTAATAGTCGAGAGATTCGATGTAGTGTGTATGAAGGTGGCGACTTCTTATTTTGTTTTTAGCTCTTGTACAGGCGTAGTGCGTGATTATATAATGGGCTCCTGGTGAATCATATTTCGAAGTTATACAATATGCATAAAAGACAAATTAGGTTCCATAGCTATTCTAAGCTTGGAAGGGGATCTAAGAGTTGAGGGGAGTTAGGTAAAGTAGGCCTTTGGCCACGGTTCAGGAAAAAAGGTTTTGGTTTTGATCAAGCCCATCCCAATCATAATAAATAAATAAAGTAGGCCTCATGGCCACTAAATCGAGGGAATATAACATCCTTAAAAATGTACCTGTCCCAACAACAACAATAATTCAAGGTATTCTAAATGGGAATTTTCAACAAACATCGAAAGGTAGGCTGTAGTGCCACCTTGGTCTACTAGTTCATCCACATGCAAGAAGTGCACCTGTGCAAATGTTTGTCAAGCACAAATATCAAAAGGTAGGCCTAGATGTCGCTTTGATCCACTAATGCAATGTCATGGTTGTAGTGTACGTGTGTCGGTGTCATTGATTTTCCACATTTCATTCCATACACAGATCAACATACATCAAAAGGTAGGCCTGATGCCACCTTGATCCACTAATGCAATGTCATGGTTGTAGTGTACGTGTGCTTGGTGTTAGTGATTTTTCCACAATTCATTCCATAAGCAATCAGCACATCAAGGTGACAGCATTGGAGACCTTGATCCTCACCCCAGTACAATATCATGATTATAAATGCGCTTATGCGTGTAGTCTTTCCCGATAAGTCTCCAACGACAAATCAAGTACAGAAGACATTCCTATTCTCCTCTCTCCACCAAGCAAAAACTTGATTTAATTCGATGGCCACCTAGCAAGGAGACAGGCTCGAATAATCACTTGTCATCATAGGCAATGGAGTATAAAATCATAAGTGAGGGAAAATGAGCGCGATTTCTTTAAAGTTGTCCTTGAGACTAGGTTGAAAACCATTGAACCAACATGAGAAGCTCATGAGAAAACAAAGTTAATTAAGTTACAATCATGACAAAGTTCAAGTTTGTTTGTAGCGAGACGTGAATAATCGACATGACTAAGAATAAGTAATTTTGAGTTTTCCATGATAAGAGTCAAAAAATTTATTTAAGCGAAGTTTAGAGAGTACCTTTAAGTTGTTTTCGTCGATAGAAAAATCGAAAATCTTTGGCGATGCATAGGTGACAATCTGCCAAAGAAAATTCAAGTTCAGCTAGGAGAAAAGTCACTTTACCTATGGCGAATGCTTTGTCAAAAAGGTTGTTGAAAATAATTATCAAAATTTTCAATATCTACACATCAGAAAATATTCGAAATGCTTGAATCGAACCAAATAATTTTTTCAAGAGTACACCCACGATCATTTTTGCAATCGACATCCAAGAAAATCATTGAAAGGGGCCAAACAGCATCAAAGAAATTTTCAATTCTGTTATCAAGAGAAAATTTTCAAAAAATCGGCATTCTAGGAGTTGAAAAAACCTCAGTTGTATTAACAAAACCAACCCCAAATCCTCCCTCCGACGAAAATAGAACTTCTAGCTTTTTCCCATCACCCCTCACGATAAACTCTTTTAGTACGATAGTTTTAGTGGTGAAATTCCTTAAAATTGGGTACCATTAACAGAAATATCAAATTTTGCTGAATTTCAAGCGATGATTCTACAGTGAGCAGCGAAAATGGAAACGCTACAAAATAAATTTACCTACTTTCTTGATTAAGACTCATGGCTTGAAGCTTCTGTGAAAACTCTGGCAATGCGGTATAGGTGGGCGATCTTGGAGACGAGGTTCAGTGGGTAGAACAAGGCGGGTTGCCGGCGACGATACTTAGGTGGATTTTGTTGAATCAGAAACCAGACTTTGTTATTGATAGTGTAGTTCGGTTGATGTGATTGATTAGGAAGTTATGCAGGGAAGTAAAAAGATGAAAGAAGAAATGGAGGACAAGAGGTGAAAAGAGGAGAATGTGAAAGGGTTGGTATGTAAATCAAGATATATTTCTTCCTATGAACCTTTCAAATCCCGAGGGTGTCTTTTGGTGCAAAAAGAAATGTTGCTTTGGACATGACAAAACATGTTGTGTAGGGAGGAGGGAGATTGAAGCGTAGGTTTGAAAGAAAAATTATTTGAGGAGGCTTTTCTCGAGGTGTTATTCTAGGCTTCTTCAATTCATCCCTACTTGGGGTTCGAGGTTTTTGGCTCATTCTTTCCATTGCTAATCTAAGTCCAAAGGGGTAAGTTGCACTTTAGGCCTCATGGTAAAATGAGGAGTGAAAAAGAAAGGAAGCCCTTTTAACATATAAAAAGTTTTTTCATACAAACATGGCCCATGAGCCATATTGTTGTTTGACTGATTTCTTTACATAGACCAAATTGTTGTTAATAATGTTGGAACATTGCTATTAGAAACTAAAAATTCCCTAGTAGCAATGCCAAAAACCAAGCAATTAGAGACTAAACAATCTCCAACAGCAATGCCAAAAACTTGGTTTAACGGTAAAGACTGTTTTCTACTATTTGTCTAAAATAATATATTTGAAATTCAATTTGGTCCTAAATCCTTTGAGTGCATAGGTCCTTAGTAATAAAGTAGATTATAGAGTCAGATATCATTCCCACAAGGATTGATGCGAATTTAAAGATCAAGTACTCCTACTTAAGATCATCACTATGAATTTCTAAGCATTAGGTGGACTAACTAGCATATAAATAAAATAAAAATTGTTTTTGTCAATTTTCGTTAAATGAAAAGATAATGAAATTTTAATGGATTAAAAGTTTAATTGAGATTTAATAACACTAGGAATGAGATTAGTGTTATGATCATCCAAATTGCATAGGTTCAAAAACAATTTTAGTCATGGACATGAATTACGGGTTTGTCCCAGAGCATGTGGCGCCTTAGATACCTCCCGACACCGCCACATTTCACTATTTAGAACACCATATTCCTAAACCCAGGTGAAATGGGTCTAAACAACTACTTTTAAGTTTGATCCTCCTTCTAGATTAGATTTGTTTCCTAAATCAGTACTTCACAACCATTTCTCATGATTGAAGTCAACTTGTCCTCATAGATAGAGACCCAGCCTGAAGCCTTCTCCAAAGTAATTGGTATCTCGCTTTCCGGCAATTTAGTCGAGAATAATCACTCCCCATATTACAAAACACAAACATTTTAAGCTAAGATGAAGCCTCTGAGTATTAAACTAACAAATCACAAATGGTCCTTAATCCTCGGGAACACATTTCTACTGTCACCTAGAAGGAAACCTTGAAGTTAGAGGCTAGAACATCACTTGTGATTCATCTAAGTAATACTTAAGAGTATATTGGTTCTAAATATATCAATCTAGCATACCCCCCCAGACTCTTGCTCTCTACTCCTCGAACTTACTTCTTTGTGTCCTCGGAGGGTCTTGAAGTGGAAACCTGAAATACAACTCCTTTACAGGTATACTTTACGGTACTTAGAACAACTCACTAAAGTGATGCAATTAAATCAATCTAATATTCAAATTATAACATTCGTTTTAAATACTACAAAAATGATAACCAAACACCAATCCCTTCCCGAGAAGGAGCTTAGCCTTTCATAACTGGATCATAAGCAACAATGACTAGTTGATCAAACAAATTCATTGGCTTGTAATCAAACAATAAAATGGGATTTCATAAATAATTCCAAATTCCTCAGTTAGGACATAAATGAAGCATTATACAAGATCCTAACTTTCGATATTACACAGTTCGAGACAACTATTCTAATCCTCAGATGAAAAATGAAAATGAAAAAAAAGAAAAATAAGAAAATAAAAATATGTATAAAACAATAACACTTACAAGAGTAGCCTAATAGTTTTATAACATGTTTAGAATTTATAATAAAAAGTAAGTATATTTTTCTGAAATAAAATAAAGATAAAAATAATATAAGCAAGAAACCGAGTGTACAAAGTTAAGGAGTAAATTAATAATTTCCTAAATCGGGACCCCGAGGTGTAATTTAATAATGTCATATCTGCAAAGTAGGAATATCATGATTAAAGTAAGAATAAGAGAGAAATGGGAGGAACCTAAAAGTAAAAATGATAAGCCAAACATGGCTTTAGCTTCAAGAAGGATAAGATCAAATCTAGATAAGACGAAATATCTCATTTTGGTCTTGGAGAAAGAAGAGAAAAGAACAACGGAGGAAGAAAGAGAAGAAGAAGAGAAGAAAGAAGGAAGGGAAAAAAAGAATATCCACGGGTATGGGATTTGGTATGGAATTGTCTAGTTTGGTATAGAAGTATGGATACATGGTTTGGAACCTTATTTTGTGTATGGGTTGGGTTTGGAAACTTCAGGCTCCATTTACAGTTAGGGTTGAGTTAAGGAAGAACTCTAGAATCCTATATGTGTTTTAGGAAATGTTTGGTTGCATTTTGAGCTAAGGTAAGCTTCTTTAACTTGATCCTATGCGTTAGCGGGTCTTAGGACTGGTTTTGGATAAGAAAAGAATGCGTAGTGAGTCCTTCGGTGTTAATTGTATCCACATTAGTAAAGCTTGATGTTATTTAGGCTTTTGAATTTCCCAAATTCGGACCTTTGTATGATTATGGTCATTTACCACTGAATAGTATAATCGATGGCCAGGGCGGTTAGAGATTATTAGGGGTTAAGGACAGTCGGCTGAGATTAAATGACCCAGTTAGGGTGTCGAGTGTTAAAATTTGGCCGACTAGCGGTTAAGTCGATAAATTTAGTTCATGTGTGACCTCCCAACCGGAAGGTCATAACTTCTTCGTCAGAACTCAGATTCGGTGTTCTTAGTCTATGGAAAGCCCATTGAGGTCAGTTATCATATCCCTGTAGATGGAATTAGGTCACCCAGGCCCATTTGGAGAGGTGGTCAGGCAAGGCGGTTGGAATGGGGTAGTAGGGTAAGGCTGGTTGTTCCTGTGAGACCTCGACTTGGAAGGTCAACAACTGTAGTCAGAACTTCCCGTTTGGATGTTCTTGGACTCTATGGAAAGCCCATTGAGTCAAGATTTAACCATATCCTGTATAAAGAGATTATGTACAGAGCCAGCCCCGTAAAAAGGAGTGGTCGGGCAAGGCTAGTGCAGTAGAGGCTAGTAGAATGAAGTGCATGGTTATTCATATGAGACCTCCAACCGGAATCATAACTATTGATCAGAAACTCCGTTAGGGTGTTCTTGGACTCTATGGAAAGCTCATTGAGTCAAGAATCCATCCATATATAGCTTGATAAAAGTTGTAAATAATATTAGGTCTAGAAATCATAAAGAACAGTAGGACCTACTGGTAACCATAGTTATTCATGCATATAATGAGATATGAAAAATGCAAAGATTCGAATAAATGAGTATACATATCATATGATTCTGGGATGACTATAATTATTCGAGGAATATGAGATATGCGAACATAAAAAATATACCGCAGTTATGCCGCTTAGAACTGGTAAGAAGGATAGATAAAGCATGCTATAGGGACACGATTGTTCTTGTCTGAGGTTCTGGATATCGAAATTTTGTTTAGGTTGATGACATAGATCCCTTTTGGATCATTACAGGCATAGGTCACTGTCTCGTATAGTGATGATACCTTCGGGTATATACGGCCTGTTTGGGTCACATATTACATGGCATATAGGTCAGCTGTCTCCGTGCGGTGATGATGCCTTCCGAGGTATATCTGGATGAGATCATTGTCTCGTACAGTGATAGTACCTTCGGGTACATACAGTTATTTCCCGTATCCACTTCTAAGGTATTTGCAGACATGAAACCTAAAAGAAGATGACAAGTATATGCAAATGAAATGTATATAATATATGACATGATATGAGAAACATACTTAGCGCTATGCGAGGATAATTACGGATTACATGAACAAAAGTAAAGTCTGAGAATGTATATGAATAATATATAAATATGATAAATGATAAGTATAATACGTTTGTATAGAAAGTGTGGTCATCCATGTATGTATTAATTCCCACTAAGGCGTAAAAACATGCGGTGTTTCATCCCGGGTGTAGGTGCCAGAAAGAGGAAACTAGGGATAGGACCCGATCCCGCATCGGCAATTAAAGGCCCACATCATTAGGTGCCCCTTTGAAACTTTTGGTCTATTTTGTATATGAAATTTGTTTATTTTGTAGCAACCCCAAGCCCGGTCAGGCGAATGTGAGTCGAGCCAAGCCAGGGACGCTCGGTTTATTTCTTTTTCTTTTTCGTGTTATTAGATTTTCTTTTTCAAAAATGTCGACACGAATCCGGTCCAGGCCAGATGAGTAGATCAGAATCGGGCCGGTTTACTCAGAGCATTTTCATTTATCACTTATCAAAACATTTATTAATTCATTTAGTTCTTGAGGCGATTTCGAGTTTAGGCAAGCCCATAAGCATTAACAAAAATACATTTACAAAGAAAGGCATTATATGCCCTTCGAAATGATATCTGAAATCAAGTTTCGAGGGTTTAACCCTTTTTGTTTACAAATACCACTTGTTCAAAAGAGATGATATCACAAATTACGAATTATATACTTATCTGTGTCTCTACTGTTTCTAAACATTTTATCTTGGTCTTCTTTCTTCCTTACCATTACCTGCATAGATAATAACTATCGCTAACATTTTCATGTAGGTAGTTTACATACAGTTATATTTCAATATTCAAATTTAACTTCGACATGAATTTAACATCAAACCAACATGTCTATTATATCAGCATATACTCATGCTAATTAATTACATACTTTCATTTTTCAAGTCATTTATCATATAACAACATGCATTTTCAATGAAATAATTCAATTCACAATTCAATTTATAAGTTTACCGCGCCAACCATAAAAATCCATTACGCACCGTCAATGTTGGCTATTTGATATGACTATTCAATTCCACGATTTAAGCGGATTCAGTTTGATGAATCCGCCCTTGTGTATCATTGATAGATGTATACATTTAACAATTCGATCTCCCGTCGTGGCGGATGTCGTTTGGTATCAAACCGTGGTATCAACTTTGACCGATTAACCACGATCGCGCGGATGTTGTTTGATGCACCGAGCCACGTGGTATCAATTAAATGTCATACGCGCGTCTGGCCGGTGGGATTGGTGCATCCGCGAGTGGGACACTAACAATGCCATCGTCATCATGGCGGATGGGTCGTGCATCCCGTCCGAGTGGGACGTGGAATAATTTAAAGTGCGCCGTGGATGCGGTGGTGCATCCGTCGGGCGGTTCATACAATATCATTCAATTCACATTTATGATGGATTAAGTTTGATGAATCCAGTGCATCTCATTCATTTATTCGGTTTTCAATTATCACATTTCAATTTCATATTCACTTTCATATTATCTTTCACTAAAGATATACTCAATCGATAATACTTATTCCATATGCTCGTTCACGTACTCATTTCATAGTTACTTGGTAAACAACGAAATTCTTGAACTAAGAATAGAGTCGGAGAACAAACCATTTGTCGAATCTAACTTCCTTCTCTTCGATCTCGGTCCTAGGTTACTGTGATCATCATAGATCCTGGTCAATAACATTCATGCCACTCTTAGTGGATAAACAATTGTTAAACAATTTTGATGAATTCTGAGAATTTATTTTGTTAAAAGTCTTGAGTTAAGACACTTAGAAATGCGCTAGAGCAGAACTCGCTTCACCTCGGCGGCGAGGTACAATACATTTTTCACCTGGCTCTAACCTTAATTGAACCCCCATTAATCATTTCTTAGGGTCCCTAAACATCGATATACGAATACGGGACTTAACGATTCGAAAACATGTCAAAAGCAGGTACATTGGAACAGCATGCTGGTACACCCTTGACTGTCTGGAGTGCGGGTTGCTCATACATACTATGCCGTGCAGCTCAACTTTGTCTTAGGTACGCCTCTGAGTTTTTGCCCGAGAAATGTTCGATTTTGGCATTTTCTTTCGTTTTTCATACACCCGATCTTCTCGATTATTCCCGTCTCAAAATCCACCATGGAATCTACCCCAAAAACAACTCAAAAGTGGTTTAGACTCGATAAAAATCCATTTTCCTCATGTTAGGGCTTTTTCCCAAAATCAAATCATAAATGAGGATGTTAGGGTTTCTAGTTTTTCTTACCTTATCTCTTGAATCTCCTGCTCCATGTTGTTTGATCTCTTAGAGACAAGAATTGGGAAGCAAACCCGACTAAAGCCATCCTCCTTGCAAACCCTAGCTTTTCTCCTCCTTTTTCTCCTCCCCTCTTCTCAAAAAGCAGGTTGCTCTTCAAATGGACCTAGACCACATTTTGGTCTTTAAATCTCTTTAAGTGTAAGGCCATGTTTGCTTTACACCACTTCTTCTTATTTCTCATTTTCCATTTTTCTTAAATCACTTATTCCTTATAAGGCCTTGTTTGGCCACCTAATAAATCAATTTCCATTTTGACATTCTTTTTAATTCACTTTCCTTATCATTTGTCATTTTATTTCATATTAGCATTTAAGCTATCATTTGATATAGGTCCTAATTTTACAATTTCACATTTTCCTTTTCATGGGTCCTGAGTTCAGGTTCAATCAATTTCTCAATTTATATAATAATCAATCATATGCTCACACTTTAAATTTACATTTCACAATTTGTCCAATTTATCCAATTTTCTCGGAAAAACCCCGAGTTTGGCTAAATTCGTACCTGAGAATATATAATAAAATTATTATAAAAATTCTAGGAATTATTTTGAAACGTTACAATTTTAAACAATGTAAATAAGTAAATATTGTTTCTTCCATATATGGAGCTTATTATGGTTTGTCATTACTTTCTGAGAATCTATCTGAAGTGAAATGTTTTACATTATATAATGAACAAGTTTAGAGTTTATAAGTCTATAAAAAAAAAAATGACACCCACGCTTGACTAACAGGGTGCGGGTTGAGAGTATCACGGGTTAGTTGGTATCGAGCATCCGGGTTCGGTTCGGACACATGATGGGTCGGATCGGAGAAGGGGCACTACAAGCTCAGTCTCTCTATGTGTTCTCTGAAGATGTTACCTCAGACTCTTACACTCCTCTCACGTTTAGCCATTCCGCCAAGCCTGAAATTCTAGAAGTCAGTGGGTTCTGTGCCGGTGGATGTGTGATAAACAATATCGCCAGTGATCCTCTTGTCACTCATACTCACCATCAAATCGAACAATCGCCTAAGTATCTGTCACTAATTCATCTTTGAAATCGACATCGGCGATGGTCATAGATATCTGACATCTTATATTCTATCTTCATCTTTGTTTTAGTTTATGCAGTAATGAGCATTATCTTGGTGATTGTCGCGACAAACTTATTATTGTCTCAACAAAGTTCTTTGCCTTCTCCTTAAATTGTGTCTCGACAAACTTTGGTAATGTCACAACAAAGTTCAACTTACTCCATCTCGTAATTGTCGTGACAATGTCTCAAATGTTGCGACATTCTTTCCTTTCCATGTACTGCTGATCTCGGGAGGTTTTGTCGCGACATAAAAACAATTATCACGACAAACTTTTGTGACCTCTTGCTTGCTTTTGTCGCTACAAACTTTGCTATGTCGCGACATTCATTCTTCATTCTGCCCTTTATTTTGTTGCGACAATCAATGCTTATATTGAGACATAATTCTAGTGTTTCTTGGGTTCACCTTTCGTCTTTGTGTAACATAGTTCCACAGCTCAATACTTAGCAAATGTTTTGCTAACATTTTCCGTGTTCTTTGTCTCGACAAAGTTATGAAATGTTGCGATAAAATTTTTTTGCCTTTTACTCATAATATGTCATGACATAGCTATGAAATATTGTACATTCTTTTCGGCTTCCTCTACCTTATTGTGTTGTGACAAAAGGATTCGGGAATGTCGCGTGAAAATTTCTTCCTTAAAGTTCTTCTGATATTTGTGCAGTAAGGCTTCGATTGTTGCGACATTTCTTCTGTTGTTTGCCTTGAGTTTTGTCGCGACAACGGTGAAATTTTTCACGACATTCATAATTTCATGCCTTAGCCATTGTTGCTATTTTTCTTGCTAATTTTCTCTAAATTCACAAAAAAAAAAAAAAAGGTAAAGACTCCATAATTTTGCATTAAATTGAACTTTTAAGCCTCGAATATAGCTAAAAATGGAAGAGCTAACCCAAAATAGATGAGTTTCACACTCATCAGAAACTCCACAAACTTAAAAGTTTGTTTGTCCTAAACGAAAAAAACTATTTGTTGTCCTCAAGCAATTGGAATTGATTTTAAGGACATTTTCTTTTGATCATCTTTAGTCACATCAACAATTGTATGGTGAAGTATTGGATTTGTGATATCAATTCAACTAAGCTTTAATTGAGAATCCTAAGATTTTCAATTTAGATCATTAAACATATTAGATAATTCTGCTTACTTTTATGAAGCAATTAAGTTCTTGACCTTTGATGTGAAAGTGTGTGTTGGTCTTCCCTTTATAACTTGTTTGCAGGTTAGGTAGTTGATGAGTCAAAAACTCATTCATTTTTAATCCATTTTTCTGATCTGTTTTTCAATATAATTGCTTGTTTTGACCGAATATGGAAATTTATAAATTTATATTTTGCGAGACTTTTTCTGGAAAATGGCAATTCAAGTGATATCTGAGAAAGTATCATCACAGTCAAGTAGGCTGGGTCGCGACGGACTCTTGAGATTGCGACAAATGAGCTGATATCTACATTTAAGTCGACAGGAACTCAGGTCGACCAGTGATAACATTACTCCAGCTGGCTCGCGCCAAAGATAAATTTGCCGGACCATAGAAGCGAGAAGGGCTTCAGGGAAGGTCATGTCGCGACCACCTGAAGAACATTATTGGTCGCAGCGGATAATTGATGTCGCGACTATGAAAGACTGCTGAATGGACTTGCAAGGTCTCTACCAGGGAATTTGACGTTGTAATAAAAATGTAAGCTGAGGACACCAATCGAGGTCGTGACATAAAATGAGTTGAACAGTTAAAACATGTTGCGACCAAGTTTGGGCAACTGCAACAAGAGCAAATGTGATAAGGTCAACCATTCAGTTGCGACATACTTTTTAGGTCGTGACCGCCAAAAGTTGAATTGAGAAAAACTATTGCTGACTAAGAAATACAGGATTCACTCACAGGGATGGAAGGAATGATGTTGCGACATGCTTTTAAGATTGCAACACAGTTAACGGGAAAGAAATGATTAAGGTCGTGACCTGAATTCCCGTGTCGTGGCAAGATAATGAGCAGTGGAAACAATTTAAGTACGCAACATGAAAGGGGCTGCGACGAGAATCGATGGTTGCTTGAGAAATGGTGTCGTGACATGCTTTTGAGTCGCGACCTGATCGATGAAAACCGCTTGGCTAGGTCGTGACATGGGCCCGAGGTCAAACAGAATTCTTAAAGGGCTACAAGCGATTTAGCCATAGCAAAGATCAACATGTGACAACAAAATTGATGTCGTAATATGAAATTCGGTCAGCGACATATATTTCAACGAAACGGTCAATCAGCGACATGAAATTGTGGTCAGCACGACATCAATTCTTGAAACAAAGAAAGTTATCGCAACGAGTAAATCAACTGCTTTGAGCTAGCATGGTCATGGCGCAACAATCAAATCGCATTGCAGTGGTGATTTAGAGAAAGATGCTAAATAGTAAGAAAATAACATGAATTTCTAAGTTGTGACACACATGAATAGACAAAAGAGTCAATGATGTCGCGACAAAGAATTCATGTCACGACCACTAATCAAAGCAACTGCCAGAAACCAGTCGCAATAGAAAACATCAGGTTGTGACTCAACAATTATAAGAACAAATTGAAAAGAAGGTTGCGACCAGTTTCCTGAGGTCACGACAGACTTGACAGATCCAGAGCACAAATGATGTCACGACAAGCTTTTGAGGTCACGACCTAAAACAGTGAGTTAGGCCATTGATTTTAGGGAAAATCCACCTGGAGCCTTGGAATCAGGCCCAATTTCAAAAAGTTATAAATAGGCTTACGCGTAAAAAAAGGGGTACTTGGTTTTCGAGAGAGCCTTCCCACTCTAGAGGATGAAGGCTGCTATATATTTTAGAATAGACTTTTCTTTTCTTTTCTTTTAAGTTTGAACGATGTCTGTTTAGAATGTTGAAGCTAGATTTAATTTTCATTTCTTTTCCAATTATGGCTTTGGAATCAATGAAGTACAGACAATTTGCAGGTCGTTTCTTTCAGGTTGTCTGATTCTGATGGATGTTCTTGATCAATACGCCAAATTATGATTATGGTCTGTAGTTAAAGTCTTGACTTCATTGGAGATGGTCTCTTTGTTGTTATAGTCTGTCTACTTAAATTAGAAGAATTTACAAATTGGATTAATTTATTTGATTGATGTTCATTACCGAGTGAGTTGTTCCCGATAGTAGTATCGAATACCATCTCTAAAGATTATTTCTGTGAATTAAAAATATAGTACAGAGATGGAGATTCTTGAGAGCTTGAAACATTCAACTTGTGGGTATGTTAGACTATCATTGTTGAACTAAGGAGCTCTGAGAGTTCATTTCGATAAATTTCAAGTCCTCATAGTTCAAGATTGGAAGGTAACTATCAATTTAAATAATTAAATTTCATCTTAATCTATTGGATAAATCTTGATCCTATATTGATTAGAGATCTGTCTATGGAAAAAGAAAAATCCATCAGATCTAAGGGTAGAGAGTCATCAACCATTTGTAGAAGTTTACATGTCCAGTTTGGGATGTAATCTGCGAGTCTTAAGAAATGGGTATGAAGTATTTATTGAAAAGAAAAATACCCCGAGATCTTATAAAGTGTTACCGAATACAAATGGCGATTAGATCCTTACTTTGAAAGAAGAAAGAAGGGACCTCTAATTAGTGAATAATGGAGAAATCCAAGCTGCATTATTAGGCATCTTTGATAAATCCAGATCCAAAATCAGGATAGAAAGAATCAATGGATTATAATGTAGAAATTGACTGTTCCACAACAGTTTCATTTCAGTGTCCATTTCTAGCAGAGAATTGATTCAGTCCAGTTTGTTAGTTTAATTCAAATTTAATTTTAATTAGATGAATATAATATAGGATTATCTTGTCTTGTAAATTTTAGTTTTCAAATCATTAAAAGGAGGTTCAAATAGTGTGGATCTGGAGTAGTTAGGGTAGTTGATTTCAACATTCTTGTCAATCTCTGTGGGAATGATAATAGACTTACATCCATTTTTTACTATTTGTATGACACATGCACTTGCCGGTATCTATGATTAACATTATAATTCGAACATAAAATCAATTTTATTCATTTCAAACAACTCTATTCAACTTTGACATAAATGCGAGGAAAGTTGTAAGGGCTCTGTATAAGTGTTAAATTAATTAAATGTTTTAAGTCTATTTTCTGGACAAACAATGATGTGTGATTCTTGATTCTGAGTTAGGTAGCCACTAATTTGGGCATAACATCACCTTGGATCAATGAATCTTCTAAGTTTGTAATATAAACCCAGGCATTAGGTAGTGACTAGACATTTAAACTCAGGATTCACCCAGAAATTTGCATTACTAATCAACATTTGCCTTCAAACCTTTCATCCTCTTTTTTCTCATCAAAGCATCTTTCAAGCACTGAGCAGTTGGTATATTTAAATTTTCTACTGTATTTCTTTTTACTTTCTACCTTTCCATTCAATTCATCGGTTCAAAAGCTTATTTATTTTCATTTTGTTCGAGTTTTAGAATGATGATGTTTTTCCTTTTCAAGATTTCTACCACCCTTAACAATCTTTGGGTCAGTAACTCTCATACTAGTTGGCATTAGGGTACTAGGTGTAGAACACCCCTAAGAACTTAATGGCTTAAGGAAGGAAGGTTACAAGGCAAAACTCATTCCATGGCTTGCCATGTTTTTCGACTTCTCACTTTACATTGTGCACCTCCTTTAGTACATCTTTCTCAATTGAGTTCATAACACAGAATAACTTCCAGCTTCCTCATCCCTTCTGCATTTCAAATTTATATAACATCTCTTGACTTTTTTGATGAACTAATAACAATTTGGGACAAAGGATATTATAAGTTCCAGATTTTCTTAAGTTAGAGTCTCTGATGACTGAATGGTGGTTGACATTGAACTCAGACAAAATGTAACTAAGATTATGATTATAATATCTATCAAAGGTAGACAACAAAACCTGACATAAGGGATCAGCCTAAATCATTTCTATTAGTTGTGGAGACTGCCTGGGATTTGCTTTGGACAATATAGCAGGTTCTGGTTTTTTGAGACTAAGTATATGATCAGATAAACATATTGTATTATAACATTGAGAGCTTAATGGATTTTCAAAGGTACTATTAGATATTATGTATTTGAAATATTTATATATTTAAAATACAAGGTTCAAACAAACTAAGTGCTCAGTCTAATTAGTATTATTCATTTAAGTCTTCAAGAATCTAAAATTTTGCCACGTTTGTCTTTAACATCACAACTTTTCCATTTATTCAACATTACCTTAATTTCATCTGTCTGTCTTGTTTGGTTTCTAAACATATTCTTGTGCTATTAATACAACTCGAAGCTCATTTTTGATTCAATTCATCTTAATTCAACAATCATCATGAATCTGAAACAACTTTCAGTAATCATCATCCCAGATTCAGCCAACGAACAAACTCCTGACCTTCATTATTCAGAAATTGTACAAAAATGCAAAAATATTCAACACAAGACACAATTTGCACAATTCAGCAAGAGATTTCATTTTATTTAGTGGATCAATTACATGGAGCATTCAAATGAAATATGTACACTCAAGAGATTTATTTCTTCGATTTTCATGAGCTTTCTTGGGGTTTTTGAAGGTTCCCCTGGAAGTTTGGCTATGGGTGTGATGTGGATTGTTGGGGGAACATTTTGGATTATTCTTAGAGGTACAAAGGGCATTTCTACATGTTCATCAAGGTTAGTAAAGGGTATGTTAGGGTTTTGCTCATCTTTAGGCACTATGGAATAGGGTACATAGTCAGATATCTGGATATTTGGCAATGGTACTCTTCTTTCCACGATCTTGTCTTCATGGCTGACACTAGGATTTACATGTTTCCACTATTGAGCTTCTGTTTGCCTCGCCCATTTATTCCAAGGTTGCCCTATTGTTAATCTAGTCAAAAGTCATCATCATCATACTCTTTTTGTAGTGGTGTAGACTGTTCAACCATTCTTGATCTCTAAAAGCCAAGCAATTTTGGATTGCCTGATCTCTTCTTTCCATCATTCTTGACAAATTGTCATCCTTTTCTTTATACCCTTTCCAGTAGGCTTCATCCCTTTCCTTCAATTCAACTCTCCACATTTCATCCCTCTCCTCAAATTCTTTCTTCCACTCCCGGTCTCTTTGTCTTATTATCTCCTCTAGGAATTAGTCTCTTCTTCTCAGCTCATCAACAAAATGCTCATCCCTCATTTGCAATTGAATTCTAAGCTGGTTGTCTCCTCTCTCTATCTCTCCTCCCGACATTTATCAATTACGTATTCTTTGCCTTGTTGTCTTGAGCTTTCTGCATGCTCATTTTGGTAATCTTCTATTAGCTGCTCATGTATGCAATCAAAACTGGGACTGCTCTGCCTTTCTTCTCTTCTTCTTACATTGCTTACTACTAGAGCCTTATGACGCCCCAAGACTCGAGGGGTCCCGTTGACCAATCGTCAACCCACAGAAATACTACCTTAGGTAATCGTATACCTAAGTTTTAATACCAAATTAATTGTCGAA
Organism: Tetrastigma voinierianum; assembly: GCA_016808115.1. Classification (NCBI taxonomy): domain Eukaryota; kingdom Viridiplantae; phylum Streptophyta; class Magnoliopsida; order Vitales; family Vitaceae; genus Tetrastigma; species Tetrastigma voinierianum. The sequence continues at coordinate 106,687 of JAEQBH010002264.1, read as the reverse complement.
ATACGTGGATATAGAATAACTTCGATACCGCTCGTTAGGTCCCATTCACTGGGATCTATTTATCCATATTTAAGTTAAAAATATGGGAAAGTACATTTAAAACATTCTGTAAGAGTTCGATCATGACTCTCTTACCAATTACTACATACTGGAACTAGATTGTTCCAAAGTTTTACAAAAATATTTATCAAAGTCATATGTTGGCCTTTTTCACAATTGCAACCTCAAATGAGCGTTGTCCACCTGTGTACACCCTACACCTAAAATGTTTTCCCATAAAGGGTGAGCCACCTTGATGAAATATTTCATAGAGGCTACTCCCCACCTATGTGCACATGCAATCGTCGTGTTCACAATTCACATTCACATTCAGTAAAAACATGCAATTTCTACATGGAATCCACATATGCCATGCCATGAGATGAGATGAGACTCAATCATGTACCATGCCTGAGTCCTTCACTAGACTCCCATCACACCAGTCTTTATAGGCTCCTATCACACAATCTTTAAGGCCCATCGCGTGATGAAAATCCATCATTTATGGATTACATCGAATGATCATTTTACAAAACAAATTCATTTATTTTCAAACCAAGCTTTTGGATGTTTCACCTCAATGATCATTTATATACAAAACTCATGTGTCTTTTGTGGGCAGCGAATTTTTGGTGTCGCATCGCAGGTTTTGCACTCTTAAACACTTTCAAGGGCTTTCACCGTTGGAATTATGTCTAACCACAAATACCTGGTCTTTCACTCGAGGGGGGTATCTATCCCTACTTGCTATTACCCGACACAAGTTTTCCTTTACTGTTTCATTAACCATGTGACTCGTTGGACTTCGTCCAACGGTATCAAGCCCACCCAATCAATCACCAAGCGCAATGTTGATTTTCAACTATACACTCACACCCGTCATGTTGATGTCCCAGTGGATATACTGATACAATGCACCATTTCATGTTATATCATGCCACATGTATAATGAATGCTACATGGACAACACAATCCACACCACTCATCAGGCGTCATGGACAAATCACATCACCTGCATATGACTTCCATAATACCTTTCATTCATGTCAATATATTATGCACGCATATATCAACATCAACATACAACATGTCATTCTATATTCAAGCAATGACACACACATAATTAAGCCATGTAATGGCCATTTGCACACATAGAAATTCATCACATGTCAATACATTAGAACACACATATTGACATCCAAACGTGCCACTCCTTAGTCAAGCAATGACACTTTCAAATAAGTCATACAATGACCCCGAAGCAAGCCATTACAATCACAAACCGAGCCACAAAACTGGCCATAAACAAGCCATGGGCATAATCACAGGCTCACAAGCCATAATAATCACGGGCTAGAGACGCAAATGCGACCTGAAACATGCCATGAGCCTTAGTCACCCCGAGCTCGCACAGGCGTAGCCACACCTTCCGCTGTGTGACTTATTTAAGAGTGTCGTGTAACAAGTGACATTTGAATAGTGAAGATATGGCTGTGTTCTATGTATTAACATGTGATGAACTGCTATATTACAAACTCTTCGTAGCAATATATTGTCATTATGAGCGACATAGAAATGACATGTTATATGTTGATATTGACTCTATCGTGCCTCTCCTAACCCAGCATGAATGAAATAACAATATGGAAGACATATAATGATATAACGCCCCAAAAAATACTGTAAATTTTTATAATAATTTTTTATTATATATTTAGGGTATGAGTGCAGGCCAAGCTTGGGTTTTAGGAAAATTGATAAATTGATAAAATATGAAATGTAAATTGAAAAGTGCTCTGAAACTTGCACATATGGTTAATATTATATGCTAAAATGAATATTGATCGAACTGAAATAACCCAGTGAAAAACCGCGGATGTGGAAAAATTGTAAAATGAGGACCTAAAAATTCGGTTGTTATAAGAATAAAATGTCTAAGTGAATTTATGATAAATGAGTGGCCAGAATGGAATAATAGGAGACTTAAATGAAATAACCGTTTAGACCAGCACGACCTTAAAGACCGAGTGACTTAAGACAAAAAAGGGTGGAAAATGAGAAAGTATAATAAGTGTGTAGGCCAAACAAGGCCTCACACTTAAAGGAGTTATAAAGGCCAAAAATGTGGTCTTAGGGCTCATTTTTTTTTGAGCCATCCCGTTTTGGAGAAGAAGAGAGGAGAAAAAGGGAGAAGGAGCTAGGGTTTCCAAGAGATCAAGCTTTGGTGTGATTCTTTCCCACTTTTTGCTTCTAAAGATCCAAAGCAGCCTACAAGAGAATGATTTGAAGAGATAAGGTAAGAAAAATCAAGCCTAACCGCTCTTTTATGATTTTTTGATTTTGGAAATGCCCAATAACAAGAAGAGGTTTTCATTGACTCTAAACCACTTTTGGAGTTGTTTTGAGTGGATTCTATGGTGGATTTTTGATATGGGACGAATTGGAGAAGATTGGTGGAAGAAAAATGAGTGATAATGCAAAAAATCAAGCATTTACTGATACCAAGCAGTAGGTAGTGCGGTACCAATTGGTGTCGTTCATAGGCTCTGATGGGCAATTGGTACTTGATTACCCTGGCCGTACAGTCACCGTGCTTGATAGACTGGCCAGGTATCAGTCTAGGTTAAAGTGGTACCGTACCCATTGCTCGAGCTGCCTTTGTTTTGCTTATTTTGCCTTTGTTAAGTCACAGTATTCATGCAGGTGTTAGGGACCCTAGAGGAAATGATTAATGGGGGTTCAAATAAGGGTGAAACTAAGTGAAAAGCGTCTGCGTACCTAGGCTACCAGGCGACGTTCGGTCTTCGAATGAGACTTAGTGTCTTAACCCAAGACTATTAACAAAAATAAATTTGTAATTCACTAAAATTGTTTAACAATTGTTTATCCACTAAGAGTGGCGTGAATGTTATTGACTAGGGACGGGTGTCCTTTAACCTAGGGCCGAGAGATCGAGAAGAAGGAAATTGATCAAACGACTTAGTTTGTTCGACTTTATTCTTATTTAAGTATTTTGGTAGTTTACCCAGTAACCATGAAATGAGTACATGAATTAGTATATGAAATAAGTACATGAATGAAGTATATGGTGATCACGTGAATGAGTATATGAAATGAGGTACATAGATTAGTATATCTTTTAAAGATATCTGAGAATTGAATATGGAATTGAAATGTGATATATATGGCCAGAGCGAATGTGAATGATGATAAGGGCCAGGATTCATCAAAGCGGAATCCATCATAAATGTGATTAAATGATATATCGAATGAAACGCGACCCAGGATGCACGTCGGCATCAGATCCACGAAGCACCAGAAATTATCAATGTCCAGCAGCGGGATGCACTAATCGGCATCCCGTCATGATGGCGTTGACATTGAAGAAATGTCCAGCGGTAGGATGCAGTGGCATCGATCATGATGGCGTATGGCATTTAAGTGATACCACATGTCGGGTGCGCAACGATCGTCGTGATGGAGGCAGATTGTTAAATGTGTGAGCACATTACCAGAATGATAATAAGGGCGGGATTCATCAAGCGAATCGTCGGAAATGTGGAATTGAATAGTGAAGTGAAAAACCAACACTATTGTGATTGTAAATGAGTTTTTATGTATATGCTTAAATCTCTCATAAGTGAATTAATGAAATGGTGTTGCATTGAAAATGCATATTGATATGGTAAATAATTTGTAAATTGAAAGCATGTGGAAATAGGAGCCCAGCATGAGTATATGTTGATATAATAGGCATGGTTTAATGTTAAATGCATGCTAAGTTAAATTGAATATTGAAATAGAGCGCGCTAGAACCATAGCATGAAAATGCTTAGCGTATAGTTTTTATCTATGCGCAGGTTTCGAGTAGACAGGAAGGAAGATAAGATCGTGAAGTGCAGAGTCATAAATCGAGTTGCGGCGTATAAGTACATACCCTGCCATGCATATCATTTCCTTTTTGAACATGGAATATTTTGTGAACAAATAGTTTAGACTCACAAAGAAATGTTGTGTTATATCATTTTGAAAGGGGCATAGAATGCGCTTCTTTGTAATTACATTTTATGAAATGTAAATATTTGCGGGCCTACCATTTGAAAATATACACTCAAATCGAAAACACAAGAGAAATAACATAAAGAAAATATTTTGATAAGATAATTGAAAAGCGTCGAATCGTGGGCTCCGATTCGGATCATCCTTGAATTGGCCAGGATTAAGTCACGACATTTTTGAAAAATAAAATTTAATAACACATAAAATAAAAAGAAATAAACTGAGTGTCCCCGGGTTTCGGTTCGGACTCACCGATCGAGTCGGACTAGGCTCGGGGGTCGCTACAGGTGATGTGATTTGTCCATGATGCCTAGTGAGTGGTGTGGATTGTGTTGTCCATGTAGCATTCATTATACATGTGGCATGATATAACATGAAATGGTGCGTTGCATAGCATATGCACGGGGACATCACATTGAATCGGTGTGAGTGCATAGTTGAAAATCAACACTACGTTTGGGGATTAATTGGGTGGGCTTGATACCGTTGGATGAAGTCCAACAGTGTCACACGGTTAAATGAAAAGGTAAAGGAAAACTTGTATCGGGTAATAGTAAGCAGGGGTAGATACCCTCCTTGGGTAAAAGACCCGGTATCTTTGGTTAAACATAATTCCAATGGTGAAAGCCCGTGAAAGTGTTTAGACCTGCAAAGCCTACGGTGCGACACCAAAAATTCGTTGTCCATAAAAGACACATGAGTTTTGTATATAAATGATCATTGAGGTGTAACATCCAAAAAGCTTTTGGTTTGAAAACAAATGAATTTGTTTTGTAAAATGATCATTAGATGTAATCCATAAATGATGGATTTTCTTACGCATAGGCCTTGGCATTGTGTGATAGGAGTTGGTAAAGACTTGGGTGTGATGGGAGTCGGTAAGGACTCTGGGCATGGTACATGATTGAGTCTTATCTCATTTCATGGCATGGCATGTAGGATTCCATAGTAGAAATTGCATATTTTTACTTGGAATGTGAATGTGAATTTGTGGAACATGGCGATTGCGTGTGCCAACAGGTGAAGTAGCCTGTAGGAAATGATACCTGCGGCGTGGCTCGCCCTTTGTGGGGAAAACATTTGGTGCGGGGTGTACCTTGGTAGGCCGGCGCTGTCGAGACCCGCGGTGTGAAGAGAAGGCCCAAACATGTGGCTTTGATAAATCTTTTTGTAAAAACTTTGGAACAATCTAGTTCAGGTATGTAGTAATGGTAAGAGAGTCGTGATATAACTCTTACGGACCGTTTTAAATGTAATTTCGCATATTTTTAACTTAAAAATGGATAAATGGATCCAGGTGAATGGGACCTAATGAGGTGGTATCGAGTTATTTGGTATCCACATGTATTTGATACCAGTTTGGTATCCAAGCTTAGGTATACGATTACCTAAGGTAGTATTTGCATGGGTTGATGGTTGGTCAACGGGACCCTTGAGTCTTAGGGCGTCACAACTAACAAAGTGGTTTACCTAGGCAAGCAACATCCTCGCCTAAGTGAACCAGAGACTTCACAATTCCTGTCCTCGTGTTCGCCTAGGTAGACCCCTTCTTCCTAGAGAACCCCATGTCCTCGCCTAGGCGTCACCTCGCTTAGAAGTCAGCTCGCCTAAGCAAAGGGCACCGAACTGGAACTCGAACAATCTCCCATCTTTCTACCTAAAAACGGAAAATAAACCCAAGTAGGAAGAATTCCTTACCTCTTGGAGCGCAGAAGAAAGCCTAGGAAGCCTCGTAGACACTTCTTAAACCCGAAACCTTTGATTTCTCGAACTCCTCGTTTAGGCCTTTGGCGAAATCCCATGTTTTCGACACCCACGGGTAGCCTGCGACGATCACGATGAACCTTCGTTTTGGCGGCAATTCTAACCATGAACTCAAGTGGATCATGGAAAGAAGTCCTTGGCTCTTCTCTTTCTCTCTTATCTCACTCTCATGCATAACAGCAGCAGGAAATCTGATTTTCTACCCTAGTTTCCCCTTTTGGTTTAAGTTTAAGTCGTGGCCCACATCATGCCACGTGTCCACACCTGCTTGAGTCCAATTTTAGCTGGAAGCGATTCATTTTGTCTCAGTTAAAGTTCAAATCATATTCCATGAACTTAACTCAAGTTATTTCCTAACTTTCGAGATTTTTGTAAAAATCTTGTCCCTATGAGTCATTGAACTTTTGATCACCACAGAAAAACATGAAAATTGGCTTGTTTGGAATTAGTATAATTAGTCTAAGTAGCGGAATTTCGTGAGACGAATCCAACGATGAGATCTGTTTCATCATCCGAGATCTAGAGAATTTCTAGGTTTTCAACCTGTATTGTAGCGATAATTTACTGTTTTTTCATTTTTTTAGAAAAATTCGATTTTTTTCTCAGGTTTTACAAGCTTGCTCAGTATTCTCCTCTCTTCCTTCTTCTTTTTCATTTTCTTGCACTTTTTCCTTGCCCTTGTTGGATGGAGGCTTAGTTATACCATTGAGGGTGAGTGGAGAGGTCTTGGGACATCATTCCTCTTCTTCCTAGTTGCCTTCCACCCTTCTTAGTATGCATAACTTGGTTCTGGTTGAAGGGTATGGGATGAGACCTCTGTATTTGCTACTGTAGTAATTTAGGATAGATTTCTCTATTATCTTGCCCACATTCATCTTGTACCCCTTCAGGATGGAGTACAATAATATTGCTTCCTCCTTTTGCACTGTACTTAAGTGCTTGGAAGGCATCAGGACTGAGTTGAGAAGTAAAACCATACTTTGGCTTCCTCAGTCAATGACCCTCTGGAGATAGAGTCAAAAGGGTTCTTCTTAGTGGCATTCCATTCTCCTTTCAAGCGGTAAGTAGCTCACTATGCCCCACGGTGGTACGGATCTTCTGTGACTTCTTGAATTTAGACCCATCCTTTTGCTTACTCAGCTTAAATGTCTTGTTTATGCTCTCCCTGTCGAAGGAGATCCACTTCCCCCTAACATAGCACGTCTTGTCTTTCTTCCCAACTAGATTTGCATAGAATTTCCCTTACTAATGCGGCAAACCCAATTGAATGGTGCTCGCATAGCAGACTCCATCCTCTATTCTCAATAACTTCTTTGAATGGTGATATGAGTTGCTTGAAACCTCTTTCGCCTATGAAGTCTTTCTTCGGCTTGCTCGTGTTTCCATGACCGATAAATGCTCGTCGACATAAATTCGCCTGACCTCATCACTCTTTCTCTTGCTCTATTTTCTTTTTCTTACGCATCCTCTTCATTTTTCTCCACTTCTAGCACAATTAGTAGCTTTGTCACCATCCTTACTTGAGCCTTTCCTCTTGAGTTGCACGATCACGAAGCTCCGAGTTCTTCTTCACTTCCGGCGCCCTCCTCCATGATTTCGTTTAGATTAGAATCAAACTACATTTGCTTTCAGACATTGTAAGGTAAATTAGATTTGGTTTTTTAGGGTTTTGAAAAGGATGAGGAAATGTTCTAGGGCTTCAAAGGTTTGAGAGAAGATGATATTTCAAATTTAAAACGTTTGAAGTTCCAATTTATAGGCCCAAAATTTTGTTGTGACAATTGAATTGTCGCGACAATATGTCGCAAAAATAATAGCTTTAAAGTCTAAAAATTATGTCGCGACACAAATTATGAGTCGCAAACCCAAATTGTCGTGACAAATAAATGACTATGAAAGCCAAAATAATGTCGCGACAATGACTTTTCAGGCAAACTAATGCCGCGACAAAATATTAAGCCTCCATAGTGAACGTTTGTCACTATAAAGGTTTTAAATGTCGCAACATACAAATGTCGCAACAACAAAACACAATGTCACGACAAACTGGCTCTAAACTAAGAAAGGTTGGACTGGTATTTGTTATGACAAATGGAAATTATGTCACGATGAATTTTACCATTTCATCCAAATCTTAAAATTTTTAGCCATTTTAATCATGTTAATATACCAAACAACATGCTATACATTCCAATCACTCAATTCATGCTTGTGAATTAAAATTTAACCTTAACTAGGCATCTCAATTCAAGCGTAGACAATTAAATTCAATTTCTTCACCCAACAATCTATGCAATTATACAGAAAATATAAAAATTGACTAAGAAAGTTAATTGGAAACTTCTCACAATTGTAGAGCATGCTTTTCTCTTCAAATTGTAGAAGTTCATTCATTGCATCCAAGTTGCTCATTGACAATAACCTCAATTTAATATTCAACTTCCTTGTTCTAAAAAACAACAATAAAAGTCAACTAAATCAAGAATCAAACTTGAAATCAAGACTTAAAACAAACTAAATTAATCTAAATTATCAAAGAAAATAAAATTGTTTAGGTTGCCTCCCAAGAAGCTACTCAATTTTATGTCTTTAGCTAGACATTACTGCAACATGCTTTCATTTCAAAAATTTCTTCATAAATTCAGATCTAAGAATGTTCTTCATTCACAATTCCTCCTATATAATGCTTTAGTCTTTGACCATTCACTTTAAACTCATTCCCTGAATTTTTTCTCAGTGTCACTACTCCAAAAGGTGTAACTGTAATAACTGTGTAAGGACCACTCCATCTAGACTTAAGCTTTCCTAGAAAGAGTCTAAGTCTGGAGTTGTATAGTAGGACTAGCTCTCCTACTTTGAACTCCTTTCTTAGAATTCTTTGATCCACTTCATCTCTTAGTCTTATCCTTCTAGATTCTAGCATTGTCAGATGCTTCATTTCTCGGCTCTTCCAGTTCATTCAACTGAAGTAATCTCTTATCCTTAGCAGCTTGGCAATCTATATTTAGCTTCTTGATTACCCACATAGCCTTATATTCAAGCTCAAGAGGGAGATGACAAGGCTTTCCAAACATAATCCTGTATGGGGACATTCCAATAAGAGATTTGTAAGCAGTTCTATAAGCCCACAATGCATCATCTAGCTTTATTGACCAATCTCTTCTGCTTGTGGTCATTGTCTTTTCCAGTATGTTTTTTTATCTCCTTATTGGATATCTCAGCTTTCCCATTTAATCGAGGGTGATAAGCCAATCCCATAGCATGTCTTAATCCATATCTTCTCAAGAGTTTTGCAAACAATTTGTTTGCAAAATGGCTTCCCTCATCACTAATGATGATCCTTAGGGCTCCATATCTGTTCAAGATATTTCTTTGAATAAACCCCACAACTGTGTAGGCATCATCCCTAGGATAAGCAATGGCTTCAACCCACTTGGATACATAATCCACTACAAGGAGAATGTATAGATTTCCAAATGATGGTGAGAAAGGTCCCATGAAGTCTATGCCCCATACATAAAAAATTTACACCACTAGGATCCCTTGTAGAGGCATCTCATTTCTTCTATTTATGTTCCCCATTCTCTGACATTTATCACAATGCTTGACCTACTTAGAACTATCTCTGAATAAAGTTGGCTTATAGAATTCTAATTGGAGAACCTTTTAGGTTGTTCTATCTCCTGCAAATTGACCATACTGTGATGCATGACATTTGTCTAAAATTTACCTTGTTCGACCCGGAGTACACATCTCCAAATAATCCTCAACTCGCCTTCTTCAAACAAGAAAGGGGCTTCAGTCCCTATATAAAATTGTACTTGTTCTCAACTTCCTCTTCCATGATAGTTGGTCTGTGGAATAATACCACATGCTAGGGTAATTCACTAGATCAACATACTGGCACTGAATTGTTATAGAAACATCTTCTCATCAGGGAACTTTTCCTCTATTTCAATCTCTATTTCATCTTCATTGGGCTGCTCTATATAGGATGAGTGATAAGCTATCACATTATCGCTACCATTTTTATCCCTGATCTCTATGTCAAATTTAAAAGTAATATCGTTCTTAATTAATGAGTCCGTGTCACATAATTTTCTTCACGATATTTGATCATTAAGATCCGTAGTATGATGAACGGCCTAACTTCACAAGATCATTGCTAACATTTATTTCTCTGTGGTGGAGTAGTTTTCTTGAGCCTCATTGAATGTTTTGTTAGCATAATAAATAGCTCAAAATGATCTTCTTGTCCTTTTATCCCACACGTCCTCTGAACAGATAGTCACTAGCATCACACATGATCTCAAAGTTTCTACTCCAGTCTGGTGTTGTCATAATGGGAGCTATGATCAATCTAGCCTTGATCTCTTCAAATGAAATCCTGCAACCTTCATTAAATTCAAACTTTGCATCCTTCTCTAGCAATCAACACAATGGTTCCGCAATTTTGGATAAACTTTTGCGAACCTTTCAGAAAATCCTCAGATATTCCAGAAACTCCCATACATTTAACGAGTCGGTGGCATCGAGTTTTATCGAGAAATCTTAGCTTTGTCTACTTCCAAGCCTGCTACATAAATTTCTTGCACCAGAACAACTGCATTCACATCATAAAATGGCATTTTTTTCCGGGCCAGAGTCGTGTTCTTTTCCTCAGACCCCTTTGAAGCACAACTCCCAATCCCCTCTAAGCAACCTAGTGTTTCAATCTTATACATGTAGAAATCATCCATAAAAATTACAACTTCATCTAACAAATTCAAAGAAGATAGACATCATACATCTCCAAAGTTAGAGGAGACTAATAGTCCATATGCTATCCTTCAAAGCAAAGGTGCCATACGGGCATGTGAAAGTGGTCTTTTCACCTCAAGAGCATGGGTTATTTGATTTCATCTCACAGCCATCCAAGAAACAATAATGAGGATGTCGCTAATCATCCACATTCAATCACGAATGGTGCGATAGTGATCCTTCCTCGTGGCAATATTCACTCTTCTCAGAATCATGGACTCTCATCTTGTCACCACTTTCTGCGGGTGTCACCTTATTTTTTCATTTCTTATCACTGTCATTCTACCCTTCTTTGGAACCACATGCACTAGGTTCACCCAAGGGTTGTCTGATATTGTGACGCCCCAAAACCCGGGGTCCGCCACTACCCGCTAACCTGACAGTATTTTACACGCCCATATCGCAAGTACCCATAATTATAAAAATGGCCTCGGGCCCATAAACCAACGCTCATCAAAATACACCCACTATAATCCAATAGTCCAAGAGTTACATCACTACCAAACATATAACAAAAGTTTCACAATTTATATGATGTTAAACTAAACCATCAAAGCCATTAACTGCTTTCTTCAAATCGCCTCTAAGATGAGCCTGCCCTCCTGTTTCTGCACTCGAAATAATATTCCTCGATATGCGAGAGGTATCACCCAAGAGTGGAATCACCCTAATGGTTACTCCCCACCTAAGTTCATGCAATGATCCATCAAACACACATTCAAGCAAACACGTGGATCCTACTTGTAAATGTCTCACACCAACCCATGTCCCAGTCCTCACCGACTTCATACTGTCAAGCCATGTATGAGAAAAATAATCAGTCTTTCTTTCCTTTCATGTCATGCACTTACACCTAATTTCTAAGTTACCCAAGGTAATATGAGAATGCATCATGTCATTTCAACACAATTCATATAACACATGCAACTATATCATCATGCATATATTTACATAATTTAAATCACAACAACATGTTATATAAATTATCAATCCATTACACCAAAAATTAGCTCGCATGGGCTATTCACAAACACTTGTTAAATTTAATTTGAATACTTTCGACTACACATTTTGTCACAAAATATTTTAGAATGATATTCACGTGAATGTTGAAACCCTGTTACCGTCTCACTACCAATCACCCAATCATATGTTTCCCTTCATGAACTCCAAAATCCATGGCCATTTCCCCGGCCTCATACGCACTAACACACAATTCTATTTCATAATTTATGAAACAACACACAAAATAACAAACACAGTCACTTGACTGGTCCAAATGGGCTTCAAAATTCCACCCGTCCCCAAGTTTTCAGATCATCAAACCGCCTCACGGCCTCAAATCAACTCACCCATCCACAAAACACGTTCAAAGTGTAACTCAAGTAGGATAAAATCCCACCTCAATTAAGTTTTGTCGAACCCAAGAAACCTGTCCACGCGCTGCCCTCTCCAATAGAACAACTCTTCCTTCTGCTCCATGACCCATCATTCAATCGCTCCGAGATCTTAGAGAAGTCACTCACTTTCTAAAATCAAAATTCAAACCCACGTATCTCCTCCTTCACGCTCTTTTGGCTCTTTCAACTGTAGGAGATGATACCTATTCAAACTCGTCCTATTATCATTTACAATCACATAATACCAACTAAGGGTCCCGTGCTTCGATTTTGACACGTGGCACAATCTCTCGTCGTCTGCTTCGATTACCATCTCTTACCATGCAACATGTGGGCTCATGAGTACATTATAGGCACCTTGGTCACATCAGGTCATCAAGCCAAAGACCATACCCTATGGCCTCAAAAAACATGATAAATTCAATTGTCTCCAATTTAGATCAAATTCACATGGCAGCTAGATTTCACACAATTCCAACTAGTGAAGTATGTCTTCACATCCGAGATATAGAAAAGTTTTGGATTTTTACGGAAATGACCGTTTTGCATTTTTCTAAAAATTGAATTTTCAGGTCCTACAGATATGGCATATATAGCTCTATATCTACCATTTAAGGACCTCTTCTTCACTTACTCTTCATAACTGATCTCAATCTCTCCTCCTGTTCTATAAGTCCTTTTCGCATTCTCCTCCAAGGAGACTTTTGCATATGGATGATGGGTCACCATTTAGATCTTCTATTGACCAAGCAATAGCCTCCTTGTACTTTCTCTGAATTTCCACTACCTTTTGCTCTTTCTCTACAATCAAATCAGCTGCTAATATCAAAGGCTTTCACCTTTTCTCCCAAAACACATTTCATGCTTCGGTAAATCTTTGACCAGACCTCTAAAGGCTCTTTCTTCCTCCTGACTTTTCTTCACTGCTGACGCATGAAAATTTCACAAGATCAAAATAGTTTCTACCACCAGCTCTTCCTTCTCAAGATCATCATTATAGAGTGAAGAAGATATGTAGTCATCAAATGAGTTCTTATTCACAAAATCATCATTCTTCTCTTACATTTAATTACACTATTAATTTCATATTTAATGATCCTTCAACATCATGTTACTTCAAACTTTTGTCGAGGTTAAAAGGACTTTCCAACTTAAAACTCTCCTTTCTTCATCTCATCGTGAGTCATACTAGTAGTTTAGATTCATCACAAAAGTGGGAATTCTGCTTGTCTTCTTTCTATGTCAATCACCACAAAGTCCATATTGGGAAATTAACTTTCCACTCGACCAAAGACATCTTCCAAGATTCCTTCTGCTGCTTACTGATGTTCACTATTTGTAGATATCACAGGGCAGAGCAACTCTAAACTCAGCCTCGACAATTGACAAAGGCATCAGATTTATGCTTGCATCAAAATCACACAAAGCTTTTCCAAATTCATGGTTTCCAATTGCGAAGGGTATAGTAAAACTTCCTGGACCTTGCATTTTCTGTGGCATGTTTTTCTAAATAATAGCATCAGCAGTCAGCAGATAAATTTCACTTACCACCTTCAATCACTTCTCTCTGGCGATACGTTTTCATGAATTTTTCATAATGTGGCATTTTAGCTAATGCCTCAGCAAAAGGAATATTGATTTCCATCTTCTTGAACATATTCAGGAACTTTACATACTAATTATCTAGCTGAATCGCTCACTTTAGTGGAATGATAGAAGGTCATAAGCTTTCACGCCCTCCCTTCGTATCGCCTCTTCGCCACTTCACCTGCCTTCAACTACCATCTTCATCTGAGAGCCCAATTCTACTTTGCTTTTTCTCACATGTTTGATGAATTTTGATCTTTACTTTCAACTTTTTCATCTATTTGCCTTCACTTCTTTATTTGCCTTTCAACTTTTACTCACTCTGTAGTTTATAAAAACTGATTCTCTGTATCACTTGTGAGAGTCCCTAGATTGACTTACATAGCCGCTGCTAGTCAGTTTACTGAGTTTCCAAATTCTTCAGGAAGCATTTGTATTAGCCTCAAACACGCTGTGTTCTTTCCCGGGACCTAAGCTCAACAAACTTCTCGTCATTTAGTTCAAGATCCTCAGTTTTAATATAAATTCAACAATTGATATTCAAGACTCTGGATCTCTTTGTCCTTGATTTGCTTCAATAATACTTGCTTTTTCTCTTGAAACCAAAGGGAGCATAGTTATGAAAGTTGGAGCAATCTTAGACTTGTCGCATTCTACCTCCATAAGACAGCCATGGTTTCTAAAGACAGTGTGGCTGGGGTAGGAGGTCAGTTGCTGGGCTTCAAGCAGCTCCCATTCCCATTGATAAATTGAGCTTCCTCAACCTGATATGGATCTTCATGAGCAAGTCCTTGTTCAACTACACTTTTCTATTTAGTACTTTCCACAATTCCCACTTCATGGGTTGACTGATTTCTTCTCTCCCGCTATTTGATCTGTCACATCAGATCCAACTTTGCTTCAATGGTCGACATTTTGTTTAGCCTAATTACACCTCCTCAATCCGCTTACTACTCCCAAGCTTCAGCGAAGATTCTATAGTTGCTCGCTAACTTTTCAATCAACCAATGATGTTTCTGGCCTTTTCTCTGAATGCCTCCCGGAGGCATCATAGTTCCACCCAAGTCATAGTTCATGGGATGATAGAGATATATCCATACGGGTCATGCATATCCATGCATGGGATATGCCCTCAGCAGCTGTTTGTATCTCTCCCAGGCATTGTACAAGGATTCATCATTTTTTTTTTAAAGCAATGGTTCTCCCTCATTTTAAGTTAGGACATGAGGAAAAATCTCATTTATCTCTCTTCTACCAACTCCTCCCCGATTGTTCACTAGACCATGGGTAAGTACTCAAACCAGCTTGGTGCTATATCCCTTAAGGAAAAAGAAACAAACACAACTGATCACATCAGGATTTACTCCATTCAGTTTCACAGTGTTGGCCATTCTAAAAAATCGGCCCAAATGTTCATTTGGATTCTCACTTAGGTGTCCAGTAAACTTGTGTTGTTGCACCATAGTGATCAAGGTATGCTTCAGTTCAAAATCGTTTGCCTGTATGGGTGGTTGCCTTATTCTTTGGTATTCTTCCTCTTATGGTAGCCTCCAATCTTCCATGATTCTTTGTCTTTCTTTGAGGTCTATCAATGGCTACAATAGGAATGTTCTGGTTACCTTCTCTTTGATCTTCCATGCTTGCTTCAACATAAGCTAATGACCTTCAAATCCGGGTCCGTTGACCACAAATGCAACTACGGAATACAGCGCCCTGTATCATGGAGACCCGTACATGAAATAAAAATGGCCACGTGGCTCCAGCCATTAATACTCACCAAAAATCTGCGTAACTATATTTACAATGGTTTCAGAGTTAATTACATCACTCTTAATACAAACATATATTAAAATTTGGAATTTCTTTATGTTTTACAAAATAATCAATCAAAGCCACATGTTTTCTTCTCAGCAGTCTCAATGACGTCGTCTTACTAACAGTCACTGTCTTTAAATAATGTTCCCCTCAAGCCCAGGTAGGCAATTGTCCTGAGTCTCTACATGGTTTACTCCCCACCTAAGTGCACATGCAATGGTTAACTAAACATTCAAGAAAATGCATGATCTACTTGAATATCTACGTGATATGGATGAGAGAATGTGACCCCTTCAAAACTATAGACCTCCACTGACTCCTCATGCATTTTCATGAAGGTATGAAAAACATATTTGCAACAAAGGTTTTTCATTCTCAGAAAACAAAACTACCGAGTTTCGGTAAATCTATTGGATAGCGCTCAGAGATGAATTGTTGAGTAATTCATAAAACTACTCCTTAAGTTCATCGAGATGGCTATTGGACAACTCTCAAGCGATTCTTTGGAAAATCTTCCTTAGAATTCCTTTTCTAGTATTTTCATTTTCTTTATGTCATGCACTCCACCTCATGATCTAGTTCTGCAAGTGCATATGAAATAAATTATATATTTTCATACAACACATGCCAATATATCAATCATCACTTCATTAATAATTCATATAACAACATGTTATATGTTCAGCAATAACATCAAAATTAACTCTGCATAGATAATAAACAATTTCATTCAATGGCTCACACACAATTATATTTCATATAATTCAAACATCATGTTAACACATTAGATTCAATACATTAACATAATATTTCCACTGATTCAAACCATTCATTTTAATGAGTATATAACTAACATGGTTGGCACCAATCAAATCTGAAATTCGGAATTTGTGCAATAGTCCCAAAAACAGTGTGTGGGCTGTCCATGGACAGGTCCCTCATCAACATCTGTTCTACTTCCTTGGAACCGAAATCCGTGGCCATTTCCGGCCTCACAAACCCAAAACCACAATTTAACACACAATTATAACTGTGACCATGGCTAGGTAGTTGTCAAGCGAGTCCACAATTTCCAGCATTTTAGTCTCAAGTTTGGAGATGAGCCAGCGACCATTCACGGCCTCAACCTCAAATCATTAACAAAGTTCTTAAAGCAGGATTAAATCCAAGTAGGATAAAAACCTACCTCCGGGTTGTCGAAACTTCACCAAGCCAGTACCGCAGCAGCACACTTTCGTGAGGCGAGCATAACCTTTGCGCTGCGAAAACCGAGGATCGATCGTGGGAATTCTAGAGAAGGTGGAGCTTATGCAAATCCTCTTTTCTCTCTGGTTTGCTCTTCTCCCCCTCTCTCTTCTCCTCTCCCAGCTCATTTGAGTCAAGATTGGGACCGAGACTTGTCATCTAAATCTTTACATGTCGATTTAAATTGGCTCGTGGGATTACAACTATCATATCAATATTTGCTGAGATTTTCATTGATGGCATGATGTCATGTATTACCATGGCCCGCGAACTATATTTTGACTAATTCTGCACATGACACGTAGCGCCTCCGAGCCACTCGAAAATGTGCCAAATGTCCCTGCTTGCCACCGTTGCCTCGGCGTGAAAATTCCATTATCTCATAGATTGACGAAATTAACGTGGTAGCTAGATTTCACGAGGCAGATTCAACGGTGGTCAGTTTCGTCATACGAGATCTAAAAAAATTCAAATATTTGGTGAAGTACCATTTTACAATTTTGAGAAAATTAAATTTCTCGGGTTTCTGGCTGCTCTTTCTTCATGAATTTTTTATTATCTTTTTCTAGTTCGGTGTCTGATGGTAATAAATCAGCTCTTGTTCTTCTAATAAATAGCAAAATAAATTATAGCACACTAAAGTAAAGTGAGTTCAGGTAGACTTGATTATACAACAGTTTAGCACAATAGAAGACCTGACTAAATCCACTTCTTTCAATTCTCTTTTCTTTTCACCCAAAATGTTGGTAAAATAAAAATATAAAGTAACAATTTCCTTTTTTGAAAATATTGATATAAATTCTACTTGATCCCAGAGTAACAACGCGAAAACTTGTTTGGCTGATTTCTTTACATAGACCAAATTTTTGTTAATAATGTTGCAACATTGCTATTAGAGACTAAACAATCCCCATGGCATTCACCCAAATCTTCCAGTTTGTAAAGGCAACAACCTCATTTGTCTAAAATAATATATTTGAAATTCAATTTAATCTAAATCACTGCAAGTGCACAGGTCAACAAGTAATAAATTGGACTATAAGTACATATATTATTCCTACAAGGATTGATGAGAAAATTTAAAGATCAAGTACTCCTAATATAGATCAATGCTATTTGAACTTCTAACAGATGAGTGGACTAACTAGCATAAAATGAAATAAAAATAAACTTTGTGAATTTTATATCAAATGAAAAAAGATAATAAATCTAAATGGATTAAAGATTTCAAGATTTAATAACTTTTAGGAATGGGATTAAGTATGATCATCCAAATTACGTGGGTTAAAAACAATATAGTCATGGGCTTGGATGCGGATTTGTCTAAGATCATAGTAGTATAGCCTTGGAATACCTCCTAACACCATACATTTCACTATTTAGAACCTGCCATTCCTAAACCCCGGTCAATGAGTCTAAACATCTACTTTGGTTGATCCTCGCCACAGATTAGGTTGTTTTTCCTAAATCGGTACTTCACGACCATTTCTCATGGTGCAAATCGACTTGTCTCTCAGCGGGACCTGAGCCTTCTCCCAGAAGTAATTGGTATCTCACTTGGCAGATTTGGTGAATAATCACTCCCATATTACAAGAGCACAAACATTCTATCAAGGCGAGAGTGAAGCCTCGACTAATAAACTAACAAATCCTGAATGGTCCTTGTTCTCAACGGCACACTTCTGTCACCTAGAGAGACAGAAGTCGAGGTTAGAACATCACTGATTTATCAGTGATATAGAGTATATTGGTTCTAATCTCTCGTCTAACATACCCCCAAGGCTACTGATCTCTACTCTTAGGAACTCACTTCTTTGTGTCACGCCGGAAGGGTGGAAATCGAGCCTGTCTCGGCTCCTTTAGACCGCCACTCTCGCAGTACTTAAAAGCGACTCTTTAAATACTTGATGCAATTAAAATAAATCAATATTCAAATTATAAAGTTCATTTTAAATATTACAAGCCCGTGTAACGCAATCCTTCCCGGAGAACGCCTTATAAACTGGATCACAAACAAAAATATTTAATTTGATTAAACAAATTCATGGCTTGATAATCAAAACTAAATAAAAATGGGTTCTAGAAATAATTCCATATTCCACTCAAATTCAGACATAAATGAAGCTTGATATACAAAGATCCCAACTCAATATTGCAGCTCAGATAAACTATTCTGTCGCAAGATGAAAAATGAAAAATAAAACTCAAAGAAAGAAACCAAAAATATGTACAAAAGCTCAGTCTCTCTCTGTGTTCTCCTCTGAAGATGCTACCCTCCCATTCTTTCTTTTCTTTTTTTCTCTTACCCTATCTCTTTCTATTTATAGGCCTCATAAATGTTGGGTCGAAATTCTAGGCAGGTTTGATGGGTTTACATTGCAAGCTAGTTTGATTCACTATCCACGACAAAGAAACAATGTCGCGACATTACAAAACCTGTCTTTGTCTTCAAGCTCTATCATGGCCTTGTTGTGACAATCTCTACTGTGTCTTCTGTTTTAGCCTTTGATAATTGTTTGTCGCGACAAAGTCCATGAATATCAGCGACATAGATGCAGCTTCTATGTCTTCATCTTTTGTTGTAGATTTTCGCAACATTTACGGCCAGGCATTCCTCTTGGTGATATCATAACCAAGCTTATTGTCACGACAAGTTCTTTGCCCTTCTCATTAGCGTGTTGCAGACAAACTTTGGTAAATGCCATAATAGTTCCTTTACTCATCTATAATTGTCGCGACAAAGTTTTAAATGTCGTGACATTCTTTCCTTGCCATGTACTGCTGATCTTGAGGGGTTTTATCGCGACTTAAAAACAATTATCGCAACAAAATTTTGTGAACTCTTATCTGCTTTTGTGGTAAACAGAAAACTTTGCTATCTATAACATTCTTCTTCATTCACACTTTGTTTTGTGTGACAATCAATGCTTATATCGACATAATTCAATGTTTCTTGAGTTTATGCTCTTCGTTTATTATGACAATAATTCTGCTACTGTTTATCATGTTCTTTATCTGTTTCAAGTTGTGAAATATCGAACATACTTTCTGCTTGCTTTCTCATAATATGTGAACATAGCCCAATGAAATCATCGTGACATTCAAGCTTCCTTCTGCTGTTAAATAATAAGTAACAAAGTTAGAATCTCAGAACAAATATTCTCTTTGCTTCATAAGGATACTATAAATATTTATGGCGATAGGGCTCCACCCAATTGTTGCGACATTTCTTGTTTGCCTGAGTTTTTATTTGCGACAATGGTGAAATTTATCTGACATTCAAATTTACCGCATAACTTATTTTCTCTTTTGCTAATTTTTGCTTCTTTTCTCTAAGTCTTGTAAAACACAAATTTGGTGAGACTCAAATAATTTTACATTAAAATGAACTTTCGCCTCAAATACATAAAAATGTTAAAAATAGATGAGTTTCATACACATCAATTTGTATCTTGAGGGCAATTGTTGACACTAATAATATTTTTTACCTAGAGTAGTAGTGGAATGGAAGACAGATAGATATACTATTTCAATGTGTGAGCTGACTGATAAGATCTGATGAAACACCATGAGGACTCAGCCATAAAGGTAAAGGACATTTATGGAATTGTAAAGTACCAAAGTTGCCCGCGGAGAATATTGGACTTTGTCTCAAAGGTAGAACATGGAGGAAAAATTTTCTCCAAGTCAAGACATGGCAAAGGACATGGGTAGTTACTTGAAGGATGGAAAATTACTTGAGGAGTAAGACTCTTTAGTAGAGACGCTGGACAAATTTGTTGAAAATTAAATTTGGTGTAGTTGCCAAGGAAATGTCTATAAAGGGAATCAAAGCATTAAACGAGATGACCCAACTTTTAAAGCAAAATCGATTAAGAGCATTTCAACATTTCTACAAATTCAATAGCTTTCTTTTCCAGATTCTTAGCTTAGTTTTATATGTTTCTTTTCAAGCATTTATTATTTCAAAGCTTTCTTGTTTTGACATTGATTGCAAATCTAATTCTATAGTGAAATATGTTGTGCCACCAAACTGATAGTTAAGTTTCCTCTTAGCTTTCAATTAGTCTATGATCTAATTTTCAAAGTATTTTTTTTGATTAAAATTATAGGGGAGTCAAAGGGAACTAGAGTTGTTTTTTGCCAAGCTAGGAAGTTGAATTTTAACACAATTTTAATTCGAATATTATAATTTCTGTGTATACGTTAGCCAATTCTGTGCTTTTATATGTTATACTTGAATTCCATTAAAAAAATCCATGAAACAGAAATTAAACCAAACATCTTGTCATTATTGTCTCAATTATGATCAGGTGCAATAATAAGAGGACAATATTCTTTATAAGTGGTAAATATTATAGAAAAGGATGTCCACTAAAATTATTATTTTAATAAAAATTTGTCTACTCATTATTTTATTTTTATTTTTCTAATATTTTATTATGATATTGATATGGGGCGAAAATAGGCATTGTCCAATTCCTAGGCCTAGAGGGAAAATAGTGAGCTCCATCAAAACCAGGCCCCCTTATATCAGCACAAGCACGAGGTTAGATTCAGACTAAAAGCCGAATCTGAGGCGGGTTGAAAGTCATGTAGTCAATAAGCCCGTACATCTCATCTAAACGAGAGAAAATAGAAAAATTATATTTTATTTATTCCCGGATCCCACCGCCAGGAAAGAAGGATTATGATAGATCATTGCCGGTTCAAGGACATCTTCCTATAAAGGAAAGAAGACTATCCCAGTAACCACTTTTTCTATATCACTGTGCAGATAGATATGGACTAAATGAGAAATATTCATCGATAGGAAGGACTCCTGGTACCATCAATTGGTTGAACCCTCTACCATAAATGAGGCCACCCCATCCAGGGTGAAGTCGCTAAGCGTTCTTACGCCTCATGGCATTTGTTCCAAACAGAAATCTAAGCGGTCTCTGCTGCTGCGGCCCGGCAGGCATCGGGCGACCGGGCCGGCCCTGGCAGACCACTTTTTCTTCTTTGTTCTTGCGGAGGAGTGCTCGTCAGGCTAGAGGCCGATCAACGGTGCGACGATCTACCTGATAGACAATCAGAGCTTGCATCCTAGTCCTAAACAGAATCAAGGTCGACCCAGACCTACCTCCAGCCAGTTAGGTTGAAAAAAGGCATCTATGAAGTTCGGCGCGTCACGTAGAACGGCAGGTTCACCGTACAAATAGCGATTTCTAAATGCGATGGTATCAACTTCCGAACCTGGCGGGAGTAAAGCCAATCCACGGAGATACGAGAATCCACGGGGAATACGGACATGAGGCCCTCCGGGGCGGTGAACAGCGAGCCGACCTGACAGTGAAGCGCTCGCCTGTCAATCGCGCTGGTAGAGGTGGAACAATTAGCAGACGGATCTAACATCGAGGAGCCTCGACAAGCCCGGGAAGGCGCGACATTCCCCCACGGGCGACCTGATCCATGGCAACTCGAGATGGCCAGAAAGAGCGAGAATCCAATTAAACCCGGGGCACGGCCGCGGTGGCCCGAGAAGAAGCTGATCGGCGGGCGGTGGGAATAGAGAACCTCCTCATCCCCCACCAGCGACGGAAGAGCAATCATGGGAGGCGAGAGGTTTAGAGTCTTAGAGTCAGCCATGAAGAGGTAGTTAAGGGCGACCCGGATACTATGGATACTTTGGTACATGGCTGAATCACCGCTACGGTCGAAATATTCGTTTACCCATACAGCAAAATTGAATCTTTGCAGTGAAGTCTTGACGGAACCAAAGACCAGATTGACCATCTTAACACTTACGGACCAGATGGAGTTGCATGGGAGGTATCAAAATTTTGTGCAACTGCGGAGCTTTAAGCTACCACGTTAAAAGGCCCAGCCTTAGCCTGGTTTAACAAAATCCCTCCTTCATCAATCTCTTCGCTCCGAGAGCTATCCATCGCTTTCGTCTCCCACTTCATCGGAGCTAGGACGTACAGAAAGCCGAGCTACCATCTATTGACCGTCAAACAAGGCTCGCAAGAAAGCCTGAAGTCATATGTACAAAGATTCAATGCCGAATCCTTGAAGATAGATCTGCCCGATGAAAAATTCGCCATCACCGGCTCATCGCGCCGGAGTGCAATCGGCTGACCTAATGTTTTCCATCTCGAAAAATCCTCAAGCAAGTATGGCCGAGGTACTCGCCAAAGCAGAAAAATACATAAACGGCGAGGAAGCCCTCATATCCAAGAGGGAGAACTCATCCACCCATAAAGGAATAAGTACAACAGACAAACGGCGAGGACGAAGCCCTAAGAGGCAAGACAACCAGGAGAAGTCTCCCGGAAAAGATCAAGAACGATCTCCAAAAAGGCGGAAATCTCGTGGTGACCGCCCGGGTCTACCACAATCGTAAAGACGACGACGTTATCGCCGCAGCCGTCTTTACTCCGTCAATACCCTCGTCACAAATCTTACATGAAGTACCTGAACGCGCTTCGAAGATGGCCAACTCGTATGAAATCGATCCCGCCGCTAGAGACAACACTCGCTAAGTATTGCAAGTTTCATAGGGACTATGGGCATCGCACCACAAATGTATACAACTAAGGAGAGAAATGTGAGTACCTAATACACCGAGGATACCTCCGAGACGCCCATATCTCCAGAAATCAAGCCCAAAATCACCCGTAATCAAGCTCCGTAATAGGACCAGCGCCAACTCACAGCCACGCCTCGACAAACGACAACTCAAGACTAAAGAACCCCTTAGAGAAATCCACGTAATCTCGGAGGATTCGCGGAGAGGAGAGAATCTAGTTCCTGGCTGAAAGCTCACTACAAGCAAAGATCGTCGTCGAGATGGGGGAAATACAACAAAGATCTTAAACTACCTCGACTGTAATAATAACCATCACGCTTCTCTCGACTCGTGATCCGAGGGATATCGCATCTCCATGACGACCCATTGGTGGTTCTGCACTGATCGCAGCCAACACAACAGTTCATCGAGTTTTAACGACAACTAGTTCTACGACATCATTTTTGCCTCACCCTTTGACAAATTCCGCGCGTGGGGAGAGAGTAAACAGCCTGGCCAACACACATCTGCGAGGATTTTCCGGGGAAAAGGTGTTGCCTCTCCAATTCAATTGGTACTCACTTTGGGAGAACCTCCACACAAAGCACGACGACAGCTAGATTTCATCAGACGATCGCCTTATAACATGTTATTAGGGAGGCCATCTCTCAACGCAATAAAAGCCATCCCCTCCGCGTATCATTTGATTATCAAATTCCCAACCATTCACGAATAGGGATGGTTCGAGGAGATCAGGCCAGGAGTGCTATACAAATTCCTCCACAACAGAGAGCAATGACAACGCACACTGGATTTAACTCGGCACGCGGGCGACTTATATAAGCTCACCCGACCGGGAACCTTCGAGGAACTCAACCGGTTCCTGATGACGACCAGGAACATCTCGCCACATCGGGCTCCAAATTGGCCAGAAATCTCAAGCGCTCTCGCGCGATTTTCTCGCTGCATCAAGGACGCCGCATGGAAGCAACAGATATGGGAGGAATTGACCGCAAGAATCACACACATAAATCAACACCAACCCATCCTTCAAACCGATCAAGCAGAAGCGCAGGAGCTTCGCACCAGAAAGGCAAAAAGCCATCAATGAAGAGGTTGGCAAACTCCTCCAAGCAGGAGCGATCAGGGAAGTGGAATACCCCGAGTGGTTGGCAAACATCGCACTCAAGTAAAAGCAACCAAGAAATCAAGGCGCATTTCAGACGACTTCACCGATTATCAACGTCCCGTGACGCCCACCGAGAACTATCTCATCGTGATGCTACAGCAGGTCATGAACTTCTTAGTTTCATGGACGCCTTCTCCGGGTACAACCAGATCAGCATGGACCCCCAAGACCAAGAAAAAACCTCGTTCGTCACAGCACAAGGGACCTATTGTTATCGAGTGATGCCGTTTGGGCTCAAGAATGCGGGAGCGACCTACCAGAGGCTAGTAAATCGGATGTTTCAAAAGCAGATAGGCACCACTATGGAAGTATACATAGACGACATGCTGGTTAAGTCCACAACTGCCAATACCCACATCGCTCATCTCTCAGAGGCGTTCCAGATTTTAAGAAACTATAATATGAAGCTGAACCCAGCCTAAATGATAGCCGCTGTCACCGGAAAAATTTCGGGCTTCATAGTCGCATGTGGGACCTCAAGCAACCGGACAAAAATAAAGGCACATCGACATGCCGTCGCCGTCAGGAATAAAAGAAGTGCAACGACTGACAGGGAGAATAGCTGCCCTAAGCCGCTTCGTGTCCAGAGCAAGCGAGGATGCCGTACCTTCTTCCGTGTCTCCAAGAAAGCCTTTCAATGGGATACTTAAGGCGAGGGAAGCGTTTCCGGATCAAGACATACCAGCTCCCTCCCATCCTAGTAAGCCTCACAGGGGAACTCACCCTATACTTAGCCGTGTCGTAACTTTTTTCACCAATCGCCCCGTCGTGAGATAAAGAACTGATCAAAGATCCTGGCGACATCGCAGCCGGAGCCCAAGAGGAGCAGAGGAAAGATAATTCGAAAATGGAAAATTAATTTTTGCCTGCAGGATCGCCGTCTGAAGCCTCGCCCTCGTATTTCCAAGCTCATACCATAGAAGTCCCAACTGAATACCCAATGAAGCAAAGTAATCGCATTGTAAACCGTAGACCTCGTGCACTAATGAAATGGGCTATGAGCTAAGCGAAGTTTGACATCGATATAGGCCAGTCTAAAACCGCCATAAAGGGACAGTCTTGGCGTGACTTTGTCATGGAATTTGCATCAACGTAATCCGACAGTGGCCAAGCAACAAATTTACCTTTCCACTCTGGAAGCTCTTTGTAGACGGAGCCTCAAACGCCCAAGGAGCGGAGCCAGTCTTATCCCAACCTCCTGCAGGGAATACATCGAACATGCACTCGTGTTTGGATTCGTAACATCCAAATAAATGAAGCCGACAGCAGGTCGTCATATAGCGTGTGCCTCAACCTCTTGCTCATTCAAGTAGAGGTTGATCAGTTAGAGGTCTACAGTGACTCTCAACTGGTGGTTAGACAGATAGAAGACACATATGAGGCCAAAAGCGAGAAAATGATCCTGTATCTCCAGAAGGTTCGTGACTTATCAAAAAAATTCGCCCGGGTCCATGTAACACATGTCCCCAGGGCAGAGAATTCCCGAGCCGACGCCTTGGCAAAGCTAGCCACAATTTCAGAAGACTCCCAAGCATGTCAACACCGTCGACATTTAGCGTGAACCTTCTATCTGACTTATAGCATTTATTAATAAATTCTGGCAAGAGGGATCCGAGCCGAGTTGGATGGACCCCATTTGGGATTATATTAATGACGGAACCCTACCGGATGACCCGAAAGAAGCGGCCAAGATAAGAGTGAGATCTTCCAGATTTACCAACCACAAAGGAAGCCTTTACAAGCGAGGATTCTTCACACCTTTCCTGAAATGCATCGCGGCAGAGAAGACACCGGGTAATGCTGCTAAGAGAAGTACACGAGGGCATATTCGAATCATATAGAGCCTGGCATTATCGGGAAGGTCTTGAGACAGGATACACGGGGCCAATCAGACAAGGACTTCCAACCGACCTAGTCAAAATGCAGCGATGACCTGCGCCAGAGCACGCCAAGATCTCACGCCTCCCATCGTAAATCCACTCGACGTCAATCACAAGCCCTCAATATTCCAACAATGGGTTTGGACATTGGGACCCCCTACCCACTTGAAAGGACAGTGTAAATTCATAATCATCTAGTGATTACTTCCTCACCAAATGCGTGTCCTTTAGCCACAAATCACGAGCAAAGATACAAGAATTTCAAGGCATAGCTCATTTCAGGTTCTATATCCCGAGAGCCCTGGTATCAGACAATGGAAAACAGTTCGACAACGACAAATTTAGAGACTTTTGCGCCGAGCTTGGAATTAAGAATTATTACTCATCCCCAAAGACACCGCTACGAACAAATGTGCCGAGGTCACCATCGTGACCCTTAAAAGCCTTTGAAGACCAAGTTGGAAGACCATAAAGCGTGGGCTCGGGTAGAATACCTTCCTCGGGAGGTACTATGGGCCTACGTATCAACACAAAAGCACAAATTTACTAGTGGAAACCCCCCTTTCGCTTTAGCTGCACCGAGGCGCGCCCGTAGAGTCGGAATAAAATCCCCCAGATGAAAGTTGGCACTGAGGAGCACAACGACAGTGCCCTTCGTCTCGAACTAGAACTCCTAGACGAGAAGCGAAAGTGTGTTCAAAGACGCTGAGGAATATCAAAGGAAAATAGCAAGGTATTACAATCAAAGGGTCGACCTCGGCATCCCAGCGACTTAGTCTAAAGAAACCCACGCAGCGAGTAGCCCAATGCATTTTAAAACCAGCCCCAACCTGGGAAGGTCCTTACATCATAACCTCGAGTCGTCGACCAGCACTACGAACTCCAAAACGTAAGAGGGAAAATTCAAGCATACGTGGAACGTGAACATCTCAAACGTTTACCAATAAGCGTTTGGTTTGTAATAGGCTACATCAATTATTAGTACATAACGAGCCGAATCGCTTGTTAATCACGATGTCTGACGCCTTATGGCGCTTTAATATATGCGGAAATCGAAAGAAGCATAATAGGAAAGTAATCATAAAGGAAAAGCTCACTTATTGCACAAATTACAATTAGATTACAATCGATTTACAATCAGGGTTAATGTACCTACCACATCATCCCCTACATCTTGATAGCATACTTCATATTTGTGCGCCATAAAAAAATTCCAAGGTAAGAAGGAATGTGGAGGTAAGATGAAGAAGAAGAAGTGCATGAGAAAGTCGTAAAAAAAAAAAAAAAAGGGGGAGTGTGATAGGGAGAAAAGAAAAGAGGAGAGGTATAAAGGAGGAGGAAGAAGATAAACAGAAAAAACGGAAAGAGTTAAATGCTAGTCATGTTTCGCCCCCTCCGGGCGCACTCCCTAGCCAAAAGCTAGGGAATAACATGACTCCCACAAAGGGGAGACTAGGGAAAAACACAACTCCCACAAATGGAGATCCAGAAAGTTGATCGAAAAGCGTCAGAGGAACCCCCGCAAAGACAGCCAAACTTCGAACATCCATCCTATGCGAACTTCATTCACATATTATAAAAGTAGAATCTCCAAAAGGGCATAATGCAGGGACAACGGAACAACTATTTATAAGCAGGGTCAAGCGCCCGGAAGCTCATGCAACCGTTCCAAATTCTCCAGTATTAATGGCAGTATGCACCTTTTCAAGAACTGAAATTCACACGAAGCCGCTTCCTTCACGGCGCTTCTCCACGTAAGCCGAACATAGAGTCACACTAAGCCGCCTCTTCACACGTGGCGCTTCATCACACCTTAAACGACCCAGCCATCGCGCTTGATGAGCCCCGTTGCTCACCCTCGACGAGGTCGCCCCGTCAACACAAAGCCACGCCGCTACCTAAACGAGCCGATCAACCCATATTTCGCTGAACGCCACCCGTGCCATCGCGCCATGAGCCCGCTATCACTCCCGACGAGGTCGTCACCAACACAGCCACGCCGCTCTAAACGAAATGACAACCCATTTCGCCGAACGCCACTCCGTGCCATCGCGCCATGAGCCCTTTGCTCACCCCGACGAGGTCGCTTGCTCAACACAGCCATGTCGCCAAACGAGTCGATCAACCCATTTCGGGCCGAACGGCCACCCAAAGCATCAAGGCCATGAGCCCGGGCCAAGCCACCCTCGACGAGGTCGCCCGCTTCAACACAAAGCCACGCCGCCCTCAACCGGGCCGACAACCCATTTCCGGGCCGAACGCCACCAGGCCACCGCCCATGAGCCCCGCTTGCTCACTCGACGAGGTCGCTCGCTTCAACACACCCGCTTTCGACCGAAATGCCACAGTTACACGCCACAAAGGCCACAACGCCAAAGACCAACTTCTTCACCTCGTGACGAGCTCTTCTCATCGCCGGCTGATGGACGCCTCCTTTACTCACTAATTTTATAGATCGACGAGCTCTTCCCATCGCCAACATGGACGAGCCTAATCTACTATTCATCTCAGATGAGCTCTTCCCATCAGCCAACATGGACGAGCCTCATCAGCTTTCACCTCGACGAAGCCCTTTCCGATCACAAGACGTGGATTGAGTTCCATCGGTACAATTTACATCAGACGAAGCTCTTCCCATCACCACAAAGGCATTTGACTTAGCTCTTAATCTACTATTCATTCCGACGAGCCTTCACTCCACCAACATGGACGAAGCTCTACCGCTTCTTCACCCAGACGAGCTCTTCCTCATCGCCGCGATGGACGAGTTTCACCCACTATTATTCATTCGACGAGCCTTCCCATCGCCCAACACGGACGAGCCCCCACCCTCGCTTCTTCACCCAGACGAGCTCTTCTCATCAGTCAGCATGGACGAGCTCCTACTTCACAATTTACATTGACGAGCTCTCCCATCAGTCAGCATGGACGAGCTCTAATCTACTATTCATTCTGACGAGCTCTTCCTATCACCCAATCACGGACGAGCCTCTACTCGCTCTCCCGACGAGCTCTTCTCATCACCAAGACGTGATCGAGCTCCCTACTCACACTTGACGAGATCTTCCCATCACCAAGATGCGACTTAGCTCAATCTACTATTCATTCTGACTGAGCTCTTCCTATCAGCCAACATGGACGTTTCACTCATTATTCACTCCGACGAGCTCTTCCATCGCCGCGATGACGAGCCCCTAATTTACAATTTACATTAACGAGCTCTTCCCATCAGTCAAGATGGACGAGCTTCCACTCGCGAGCTCTTCCTATCAGCCAACGTGGACGAGCTCTATTCAACTATGCGTTTTGACCAGCTCGCCCTGCCAGCTCACATGGAGAAGCCCCGTTCAACTATTCATATTGACGAGCTCGCCATTCATTTCGCTCGGACGAGCACCTACCTCTCACTATATTGACGAGCTTTCCTTGCCGATTCGAGCGGAATAGCATACGAGTCCCCAAAAGGAAAGCGAGCCTAATTGCTCAAACCCCTTAACCGAATCATCGGTTTAGGAATGAATACGCATATATCCCAACAAGAATGCGAATTATAACAAAATATGTATTTATCGAAAAAAGAGCTACATGGATCCCAGGCCCCAAGCCCGGCAAAATGGGTATATACATACACAAAAAAAAAAAAAAAGGGAGAAAAAGGGTCAAGATCGTCCTCAAAGTCACGCACCAGAGGAAGTGATTTATTTGGAACGAGAATGGAGCTTCCAATAGGGAGTGCCGCCCGGGAATAATTCGCAGAGGTAGACTCCTCTCGCTCCCCTCACTGTGAAGATCAAAATTGAAATCTAGTCGGCACGCTGAAACCAGCCGCCTTGAAAAGTGAAAGTCAACTTAAGCCCACTGAGCACCGGCTTGATCCCGCAGTTGCCTAATAACCTCGGGTCCTCTCAGGCAACCATATCGACCGATGAAGATCGGGCGCCGCAACCGCGGCACTCCTCGCTCACCGCCCGACGCCGACCGCAAATTCTCCAAAGACTCGCTGACGAGCAGCCTTCTAACAAACGCTCTACCCCTCGTAAGCTTCTCGCGACGGCCACCGGTTGTGTTTCCCTACGCCAAGCAAGCATTGGCCACACGTAGTTCCATTTGGAAGATCCAGTCATCGAGGTGACGAGCCTATCTCTAACCGCCTGAAGCTCCCGTGACCGGGCGAATGCTGTCCCCTCCCCGAGCCTCAACCAAGTTACTCCGGCGACTGAGATTGTCCCGAACCCTCAAGCTCGCCCACCTACGCCGCTGTCAAGCATAAACCTCATCTTCTTCTACCTCACCGGTTAACGAGCCGACGGCAAGCTTCAAGTCGACTTGTCGCCTCCGCGATCTTCGGGCCAAACGCCAGACGCCGCTTCCCGCAGCCTCGCCGCCTAGTTGAACGTGGCAGCCTTTCGCTTTATAAATGCAGCGATTTTACATGCTCATTTTTAAATTTGGCCTTTTCGCCGTAATCTCTTCAAAATGAGTAGCAACCTGCATATCAAACACAAAGTCAGTACTGGACGCAGAAACAGAATGGTGATAAACGTGATTAGAGACTCACCAAGGCGACCCCCTGAAAGGATAAAGCCAAAGCTTCAGCAACTGGAAGCCCTTTTGACTTCCCAAGGTCAGAATCCTTGACAATAAAAGAAACAGTCGCCGGTCGCAAGTCTCGCATTGAGAGCCAAAGAATCCGGGCATTATTAGCCCTTATTTTCGACCCTCTTTCTGCCCGCCACCTCTCGAGGAGAGTAACCCGGGCCGTCTTCGTAAGGCTGATCAATACTACATAGTATAGTCGCCAGCCGGCTACTCGACTGGGCCACACCCAAAGGATTCTCCGCTCCTAAACAAAGCTTGGAAGAGGCGTGCAGTGGTATAAAATCGGCAAGCATCGCCATCGGTGACAACGCCCGTCCAAATTTCTCGGGACTGTGGGTCGGAGGCCCCCAATTCTCTCGAATCCTCAAAACCGGCTCATCCTCCTCGCAGATTTGTGGTTTTTTCCTTTTTCACGCTCAAAGGGGGGCTTCCGGGACAGCGCCCCTAAATGAACTAAAATCTCTCCCCGGGTGGGAGCGGCCGCAGTAGGTCCAAAGGGAAAAACCCCTAAGGTGGAAGGAGGCGAGGGCCTCAGCAGGATCGCACTTGACATCGACCTAGATGGACCAGAATGCCCCGCTTTATCGAACTCAGGCATAAGGGCGAGCTGCACATTCGTCAACGCCAGAGCTATGACGTTGTCTTCCTCGCTAAGGTCAAAACGAGCACCTGAGAAACATGAAGAAAGTATAAAAACCAGAAACGTTCAACCATCTTAAGACAAGCCACGCTAAAAACACAGAAAATACTCACGTAAGATTATCAGGGTATGTTAGTCGTAGGGACACCTAGGTATCGCCCCCGCCGTAGTGCTGTACTCCCGTGAACCACCGCCTCACGAAGAAATACCGTCCCTTCCATGACCTATGGAAGGTAGGCCTGAGATTATCGAGGAGCTCCGTAGCGGCTCGAGAAGAAAATGAAGCCCTGGAAAGTAGCTAATTGAATGAAAAAGATGAAGGAGCAAAGAGCCATGCTAGGGACGCCGAATCCCTATCCCTAAAAGACCAAAGGCCTACCAAATACCCCAAATCATTGGGAGCCGCTTGGGAAGGATGCACGTTGAAATAAGTTGCAACCCTTTCATGAAGGGGGTGCACGGAAAACGATACATCACAAAGGCGCACTTCAAAGCGCACTATCCCGTGCACAGGTCGATAAAGGGTCAGAACATCTGGGACCCATATTCGAACACCGGGGGGAGGTCGATAGCGATCAAAGAAAATGGTCCCATATGCTGGGCCACCGCGAAGTCCCACATTCTCACAAAGATCGGCAAAGATTGAGGAAATCTCGAATTTCTCGGGTATTTGATCGTGTTCAATTTCCTTTTTACCCTATCTAACGGATTTGGTGCGCCAAAGAGCGTGCTGAGGCCAAACGACACTGTCAAACGCGCCGGAACGCCCCGCCGTCGCTGGACCCAAGATCAACAAAGAGTCGCCACCGGAGCACGCAGAAGAAGAGCGATTCGGGACCCATGACGAAGCAAATGGGGCAATGCACGAGAACCAAAACAACAAACCCAGAGCTTCGACCATCAACCGAAAAGGACCCCCACACGAAAAGAAGTAGACGTTGCACCTAGGAATGTGCCGGAAAAAGGAACAAGACGAGGAACTCGAGATAGGAGGGGCTCCATGAGCTGGACCGAGGGAGTCAAGGAGAATATGAAAAACAAGCTAAAACCCGAAGAGACACCATTAATCATCTTTAGTCAGCCCCGTTCGAACGGATGGGAACAGCGCACGAACAAGGGAAGACCATGCCCTGCACACGCGGCCCGTATACAAGGGCTGGGGGGCAACTGATATGGGCGAAAATAGGCCCAATATCCAATTCCCTAGCTCCGGGGAGGGGAAACGACTGCCCACATCAAAAACCAAAGCTCCCTATGTCAACCCTCGAAGCGTTGTGCTCCGATTCATCAACCCAAAGCCGAATCTGAGACGGGTTGAAAAGTCCATAACCGTCCAATAAGCCCATACATCTCATCTAAACAGAAAATAGAAAAGATATATTTTATTTATTCCCGGATCCCACCATAAGGAAAAGAAAGGATTATGATAGATCATCACTAATCGACATCTTCCTATAAGGAAAGAAGACTATCCCAAGTAAACCACTTTTTCTATATCCTGTACCAGATCCGATATGGACTAAAATAAGAAATATTCCATCCAATAGGAAGGACTCCTAATTACCATCCAATTGGTTGAACCTCTACTATAAATACGAGGCCACCCCATCGGTGAAAGGTACGCCAACATTCTTACACATACTCTTAGACGCTAGTACCAAACAATCTAAGCAAATTTCTTTCTCTTTCTCGTAAAGAAACCGACTTAGGCATCTGAAGCGGCCACTCGGCATACCCTCTGCCGACCCTTTTCTTTCTTTGTTCTCGCAGGAGTGCTATCGCCCGTGAGCCTCCGGCCGATCAACGCAAGGCAAATGATCCTACCTCAAATTTCGCACAATCCAAGAGCCTGCATCCTAGTCCACAAACAATCCGGGTCCGGCCCAACGACCCCTACACGCTCCAGCCCAGTTCCGGTTGAAAAAAGGCATCATCAAATATATTTTATTATAAATAAATAAGATATTTTATTTTCTATAAGTTTAATTAAAAATATGTCATTATAATTATTATATATTAGAATATAAAATTAAAATATTTTAAAATATTTTTTAAATATATAATTGGGACAGAGCCAAAGTAAGTAATATCCAAATCAGTCCTATGCTGCCAAAAACTTAATTACATAAATCTCAAACACATTAAAAATTTGATTATACTAATCCTATATCTGTCCCATTAAGAACATAAGGAGAACTTGAAATAAAC
Organism: Tetrastigma voinierianum; assembly: GCA_016808115.1. NCBI lineage: Eukaryota > Viridiplantae > Streptophyta > Magnoliopsida > Vitales > Vitaceae > Tetrastigma > Tetrastigma voinierianum. Next base: position 72,909 of record JAEQBH010002264.1, on the reverse strand, counting down.
TCACCTTATTGCTATCCTTACAAGAATATGAATGTGATTCTCACGTATGACCAACCCATCCCTTTTGCACTAAAATCCAGGGCATGAAAATGATCACAATTTTGTTTCATTTTTCTAATCCTTTTATTATACTCTTAGTCACATCATACCAAAACTTTAATATTATTTGTAATTGAGCTAATGGAATAGTCGCAAGCGTAATACTTATACTATGAGATGAATACCCACCAACGTAAAAGAAAAATCATGTTACTACTATTTATCTGTTGAGGTAGATTTATACATCTCATGAGTATATGTATTACGCTATCAATATTTGACTATTTCCATATAATAAGAAACATTACATCAAAGCTCCCATGCTTGATGTAATATACCTTCTCCTTAATCTGCCATGCTTGCTTCAACAACTGCTCTTTCTTTCTTTAGATTTCTGATTGTCTTTTCTAGTGCAATGTCTAGTGGCAATAAATTAGCTCATGTTCTTCTATGCATGTAAGAATCACCTGAAATTATAGCACACTAAAATCAAAGTGAGTTCACTAGGTAGACTTGATTATACTTTGGTTAGCACAATAGAAAGACATGCAACTGAATCCACTTCTTTCAGTTATAACTTCTTCTTTTTTTTTGTATTTTTCTAAAAATGTTGGTAAAAAGATAAAAATGTCCAAATTAGCAATTTCCTTTTTGGCTCGAATATTGATATATAAATTTCTACTTCAATCCCCGGTAACAACGCCAAAAACTTGTTTGACTGATTTCTTTACATAGACCAAATTTTTGTTAATAATGTTGCAACATTGCTATTAGAGACTAAACAACTCTTGCATACATACAAAACTTGGTTTAATAGTAAAGATTGTTTTCACCGCTTATCTAAAAACAATATATTTTGATATTCAATTTGGTCTAAACTTCATCGCAAGTGCATAGGTCAAGTAATAAAGTGGATTATAAGTCCAAATATCATTCCCACAGGGATGGATGAAAAATTTTAAAGATCAAGTACTCCTAATACTCAAGATCGTCATTATTTGAACTTCTAACTTGATGAGTGGACTAACTAGCATAAATGAAATAAAAATGTTTTTGTCAATTTTATGTCAAATGAAAAAGGTAATGAAATCTAGATGGATTAAAAGTTTCACTGAGATTTAATAACACCAAGAATGGGATTAGTGTTATGATCATCAAATTGCATAAGTTTAAAAACAATATAGTCATGGGCTTGAATTTTGGATTTGTCTAAGAGCATAGTAGTATAGCCTTGGAATACCTCCTGACACCATACATTTCACTACCTAGAACACTACATTCCTAAACCAGTCAATGAGTCTAAACAACTACTTTTTAGGATTTGATCGCTCTTCTAAGATTTGGTTGCTTTTCCTAAACCAAGATTGGCCAACCATTTCTCAGATTCTTAAGTCAACTTGTTCCATGTACAAGACAACACAAGCATTCTCCAAAGTAATTGGTATCTCACTTAGCAATTTGGTCAGAATAATCACTCTCATATTACAAGAGCACAAACATTCTATCAAACCGAGGCGGTTCTCCGAGCACAAACTAACAAATCACAAATGGTCCTTTATTCCCTAAGAACACACTTCTCTATCACACCCAAAAGGGAACCTTAAAGTCAGAGGTTAGAACATCACCTGTAATTCATCTAAGTGATACTTAGAGTATATTGGTTCTAAATATATCAATCTAACATACCCCCAAGGCTACTGCTCTCTACTCTTCGGAACTCACTTCTCTGTGTCACTGAGAGGGGTCCTGGAAATCATAGCCCATATACAGCTCCTTTCTAGGTATACTCTACTGGTACTTAGAATAGCTCTTTTAAATAACAGTACCAATTAAATCAATCTAATATTCAAATTATAACATTCATTTTAAACACTACAAAAATGATAACCAAACACCAATCCCTTCACAGAGGGAGCTTAGCCTTCCATAACTGGATCACACAACAATGACTAATTGATTAAACAAATTCACTGAAACAGTAATCAAAACTGAATAAAAATGGGTTTTAGAAATAATTCCATATTCCACTCAAGTTCAGACATAAACGAAGCTTGATATACAAAGATCCCAACTCAATATTGCAGTTCAAATCAACTATTCTAATCCTCAAAGATGAAAAAAATGAAAAATAAAAGAAGAAAATAAAAATATGTACAAAAGCTCAATCTCTCTCCATGTTCTCCTTTAAAGAGGCTACCCTCTTATTCTCTCTTTTTTTTTTTTTGCTCTTGCCCTATCTCTTTCTATTTATAAGCCTCATAAATGTTGGGCCAAAATTCTAGGCAGGTTTGATGGGTTTCTATGCAAGCCTAGTTTGGCTCATTGTTACGACAAAAGAAACAATGTCGCGACATTGCAACACTTGTCTTTGTCTTGGCCTTGTCATAACAATCGCTACTGTGTCTTCAGTTTTAGCCTTTGATAATTGTTTGTCACGACAAAGTTCATGAATGTCAATACATAGATGCAACTTCTATGTCTTCATCTTTTGTTGTAGATTTTTCGCAACATTTCGACAGTATTCATCTTAAGTGATTGTCGCGACAAAGTTCTTTTTATGGTTTTCCTAAACTGCGGTCACGACAGCCCTTGTACGTCGCCGACAAAAGTTCAACTTACTCCATTCCCATAATTGTCACAACAAAGCTCAAATGTCGCAACATTCTTTCCTTCGCCATAAAATTATAATCTAGAAGTTTGTCGACGCAAAAAACAATTATCGTGACAAACTTTTGTGAACTCTTGTATGCTTTTGTCATGACAAACTTTATTATGTTGCGACATTCCTTCTTCATTCTACCCTTTGTTTTGTCGTGACAATTAATGCTTATATAGGAACATAATTCCAATGTTTCTTCAGGATTTATGCTCATTTTTGTCGTGACAATGTTCTGCTGTCATTTGTCATGTTCTTTGTCGCGACAAAGTTGTGAAATATCGCGACATACTTTTTCTGCCTTCTGCTCATAATATGTTGCGACATAGCTGTGAAATGTCGCGACATTCTTTCAACTTCCTTATGCCTTAACTGTGTTGTGAGAAAGTTCGAGAACGTCATGACAAAGGTTATGCTGCTTGCTTAGGACTCTTCTCAATATTTGTCGCGATAGGGCTCCAATTGTTGCGACATTTCTTTTGTTGTTTGCCTTGAGTTTTGTTGAGACAATGGTGAAATTTGTCACGACATTCAGAATTTCTTGCCTTAGCCATTTTTTCTATTTTTCTTGCTGATTTTTTACTTATTTTCTGCTTATTTTCTCTAAATTCTTGCAAAACACAAATTTGGGTGAAGACTCCATAATTTTGTATTAAATTGAACTTTTAAGCCTCAAATATACATAAAAAATGGGTTTAAAAATATATGAATTTCACACACATCAATTGTATGCAGGAGCAATTGTTGGCACTGATAATATTTTTTACCCCAATTGATAGTGGAATGGGTTGATATATGTTATGATCAAACTGCAGGAGCTCAACTCTAATCCGATAAAGCCAAAGCCCATGAGATCACGCCCATAAAAGGTCAAGGTTATTTAAATTTCTAAAAAATTTCAAAGTCATAAGAGAAAATATCAGACTTTGTCTCAAAGGTAGAACATGGAGGAAACTTTTTCTCCAAGTCAAGACATGGCAGAGGATGTGGGCAGTTGCTTAAAGGGTGGAAAATTACTTGAGGAGCAAGACTCTTTAGTGGCATACGGACAATCGTAGCAGTAGTGCTGGCTGGTGCGCTTTACTCAATAATGCTCTATATGGAATCAAAGTATCGTAGCAGTAGGACTCAACTTTTAAAGCAAATCTATACAGCATTTTAGCATTTCTACAAATCCAATAGCTTTCTTTTCCAGATTCTTAGCTTAGTTTTATATGTTTTTCAAGAGATTTTGTTATTTCAAAGCTTTTCGTTTTTAATATTTGATTTTTAGTTCAATTTTATAATGAAATATGTTATTTTTCAAACTTAGTGCTAAGTTTCTTTTCTAACTTTCAATTCGCCATGCAATTCAATTTTCAAAGATTTTCCTCTGACAAATCTAAAACAAAGGAACTAGTACAAGGATCCATTGCCAGCAGGTTAGATTTTTAACACGCTTTAGTTTGAAAATACTATAATTTCCTGGCACGCCCGCATATTCGCCAATTTATGTGCTTTTATATGTTATGATGAATTCCATTAGAAAATCCATCGAAACATAAATTAAACAACACTTCATTGGTGTTATTGCTCCAAAATTAGCATCGCAATAATGAGAGGACAATATTCTTGCCCAATAAAGTGGGAAATGATACTAAAAGGATGCACCCTAAAAATTATTATTTTTAATAAAAATTGTTCGATACTATTTTTATTTTTATTTTTTAATATTTATTATTAATGATATTTTATTATAACAAATAAGATAACATATTTTTTATAAAGTTTAATAAAAAATCTCTATTTATATCATTATAACAAAAATATAAAATAAAGATATTTTTTAAAGAAGATATAACAGAGTAGAACCCATGCTAAGTAATATACAACTGCAGCCCCTATGTCACAAAACTTAATTACGTATAAATCTCAATATAAAATTCGACATACTAATCCTATATCCGTCCCATTAAGAATGTAAGGTACTCCTCGTAATACTTATATTAATTTATAGCAATTAAATAATATTTCTATAAACTTATATTAATTGAAAGCAATTAAAATGAATAAAAGTTATAACAAAAAAAAATTAAATAAAAGTTAAAGCAATTAAAATAATAAAGCTTTAACAAATAAAATAAATATCATAAACAAACGCAATGAAATAAACCGAGCCAAATTGCATCCACTGCTTAGCCTTAAGGAATTTATCTCCCTTATCCAAGGTTAATAGAATAGAATTCTCCAGATAAACGGTTTTAGAACCCACCGCAGCGGTACTTCTAAACGCCAAGAATTCGAACTGCAAAGAGCGGAGTGAATCACACTAATTTCAAGAATTTGAGAGGTGAAAGGAAAGTAATGTTCGATTTTTCAAACGCATCGAAAATATAAGGTTAGGAATGTAAGCGGTCCGAATTTATAGGAAACAAGGTGCAACTTTGAAAAAGTTGCAATGGTTCGGTGGAGTCACCAATGTGGGATAACAAACCCCTCATTTCCATTCACACCAATAAATATATATATTATATATATATATATATATATATATATATATATATATAATTCCCAACAATCTCACGGAGAATGCCAAGTTTGAAAATTATGCATAAACTGTAAAGTGAGCCCACAACTAAGAATTAGCAAAGATCTAAATAAGTAGGTTTCCCTTGAACTTCCGTGGTGAATATATATCGAGTATACTACAATTCCAGACGCGATATCTTTGAAACTGCCCACTTTTGTGTACATTGGACAATATAAGCCTTCAGCACAACTAACTCTTATCCGCTTGTTCCTATTGTTGTGTCTCTGCAGCCATGAATTCATTCTGCCCCATGAGTGCTGTAGAGAACCGGGCCTTCTTTATTCTCCTTGAAGCCGCTCACACTTCACACTCATAGTATCCGTAAATACACCATTTGATCAATCTTATGTCAAACTTAGAAATCATTAAAACCTTTCATTTTAGGTTTATCCCCTTATTTTTATGAACATTGTCTCGTATCATGAGAATGGATTTAATAAATTTGACAATGTCGGGACCATCAAACACAACTTTGCTTTCTCTTGAACCTAGATCTTGGGATCTCCAAATTTCAATAGGTAGAGTTACCGCCACGACTTTACTCGGTTCCAGGCCACAGCCTCATTCCCCCCGATGATTTTTCTGTCCAACTCTGGGATAAACTGTTAATGGATCCCACACGTTATCCTGCTGATCTCACGAAATCAATTTGAGATAACTCCACCAGAAACAATTGTTCACCAGTTGTTATGTCTGGCCATATGTGACTTAGGTTTTCCATTGTACATAACACTTCCAAAATTCTCCCGATAGCCGCTGACTATCATAAACATGTATGCTCATCGGTTAACTGCTTCAAATGTGAATCTTAAACATCATTCTAGCGAAATTTGTGTTTCATTCGCTTCTTCTCAATCGCTTTAATCAAAGCCATGAATCTGGCCCCAATGTAGAACTGGACGATGCAAGTTTGTTTAGAAGATTTCCAAGACATCGCTCCCCCACCAACCGCAAACATATCCATCATGGATTTGTTGAAGCGGAACCGGTGATCCAATTTGTACTACCATAACCTTCAATCAATGCTGGATAATTTTTGTAATGCAAACAAATTTTGGCATGTTTTAAATATCCCAAACACATCTCATTGCCATCCAATGCGTTTTATTTGGGATTACTCGTGTATCGACTAAGTTTACTTATTGTACAAGCCGGTTGACTGGGTCGAGTACAATTCATGATGTACATTAGACATCCTAAAACTTTAGCTTAACTACTGGAGACTCACTTTCACCTTTGTTCCTTCGTGAAGAGCAAGTGGTTTAAAGTCTTATTGGCGTTTTCACTTCTTTTGAAACTCAAATACTTGAATTTGTCAAGTACTTGTCAATATAGTGAGACTATGATACATAGACCTTTGAGGAGTTCAGAGATTTTATACCTAGAATAAATCGCAAACTCCTAAGTCTTTCATATCAAATGATTTGGATAGTATCTCGTTTCTTTTTAGGGCATTTTATGTCAATAATATATTTTGCTATTATTACCATGTCATTCACATATAGACAAACAATGACCTTATGATTAGGAAGTATTTTTATATATACACATGACGTGACTCATTAATCTGAATCCATTTGACAACATTACTTTGTCAAATTTTGCATGCCATTGTTTAGGTGCTTGTTTAAGTCCATACAAAGATTTAACAAGTCGACATACTTTATTTTCTTGTCCGGGGATAATAAACCTCTCTCAAAGTTGTTCCATATAAATTTTCTTTCCTCCAATTCCTCCATTTAAAAAGGTCGTTTTCACATCCGCTGATGATTGAAGATCATACACAAGAACTAAAGCAATTAACAATCGAATAGATGTAATTTTGTGACCGGTGAGTATGTATCAAAGTAAATAAGACCTCTTTGTCTAAACCCTTGACAACTGAAGTCTTGTCTTTATACTTGTCAATAGTACCATCATCTTAAAAAATTTCTTTAAAAATCCATTTATATCCTAATGGCTTGTTTCCTAGAGAAGATCAACCAATTCCCACATATGGTTATTCAATATGGATTCAACTTCACTATTTGGATCGCTTCTTTCCAATATTGAGCTTCGTAAGACTTCATTGCTTCCCTTGGGAAAGTTCGAGGCTCATTTTCTAACGTGAAATGCAGGAAAAAATCCCTAATCTCAAAAGATTTAGGTGCCCTTGATGTTTGCCACTGGTCAGTGGTTCCTCAATATTAGGTATATTTCTCAGCAATTTCGAGACGCTTTGAACTTTCACTGTTAGTTTTGGCCTTCATTCTTATACGGGTGCAATGTCTTCAAAGAATTCAAAAGATTGCCTCGATTCTATTGGCTGTATTAGAATGAATATCGAATTTCGATTTATAAACTAGGAAAACAATATGCTTTACTTTTGTTAGCATATCCAATAAAAATGACAATCTATTGTTTTCTACCCTATTTTAACCCTCATTGCTTTCAGCTTTAGGAATCAGATTTCTTTGCTAGACACCCCCACACTTTGAAGTATCCAAGCCATGGCTTACCTTTCCATTTTTCTGCTATTGGACCATAGTTCTTCTTTTCTTTTCTTTGCATTAGATACATATTCAACTATATTTGCTCCCTGATATACGATTGCCTCAAGGCTTTCTTTCAAAGATGCCCGTTGTCTTCTTCAATTTTGACCCTACAACTCAGTCTTCAAGTGTCATCTCCTTACGCTTTGTACTTCAAGTAATTTTTAAAGTCCTTCCATGTGGGAGGTAACTTTTCTATAAATGCAAATTACTTGAAACGCCTATTAATAATCATTCCTTCTCTAAGAAGATCGTGAATTTATTACTTGAAGTTCTTGGATTTACAGCCACAACAAATTCCTTGGTATCAACCATTTTATAATCAACAAATCTCACGCCACGAATTTCTTTAAACCAATGCCTTCACTTTCCTTATACTTTTTCTCAAGTGCTTCCATAATTCTTGAAGTATTAATATTGCTGTAGACATTATAGGGAATATCATCTAACCCGCCTAAAATATAATTCCCCGTAGCCAAGCTCCGAATGTTTCGTGCTTCAATCATAAACAAATCTATCTCTTCGTGCACTTGTTCATTCGGCCCTAAACTTTCTCGATGAACTTTTGCAGACTAGAGTCGCAGATGTGCTAACATCTTGCCAGTTATCTTTGAAGTCTACACCCTTGAAAATCCCGGTCAGCCCCGCCAAGATACAAGCAAAAGTAACTTGGTTTGGGAACAACAATGTTCATTTCAGATCCCATTTCCGAAAACAAACTAATACTTTATTAGTAAAAAGATTAGTATCAACTCTCGGGAGTAGAAAATCATAAATATTTAATCTCCTTACGAAATTTACTCTGCTAACCACAGTATAGTTTAGATCCCCAACATGTGAAAAATCCCAAGATTACCTTTAGTCTCCTACTTGGAGTAGAAAACCACGGTTGCTTAAATTCCCAGAGAGAAAATCAAAGATTTTAGTCTTCTAATTTTATAGAAACCACGAAGGTTTTAATCTCGGTAGAAGTAGAAATCTACAAAACATTTTAGTCTCCAACAAAATAATAACAATAATAACCGAAATGTAACAAATGAATAAATAAATCCAAGAGAAACCACAAAGGTTTTAGTCTTGGCAAACAATTTAAAACAAAGAAACAAATAATACTCCCAAGTAGAAAACCACAAAGTGCTTTAGTCTTGGAAGAAATTAAAATAAGTAGACGGAAAAATAATAATAAATAAATGAAATAAAATTCCTTAAGATTGTTATTTAATACTTATATTAATTTATAGCAATTAAAACAATATTATAACTTATATTAATTGAAAACAAATTTAAAAAATGAATTAAAGCTATAACAAAAAAAAATTAAATAAAAGTTAAAGCAATTAAAAATAATAAAGCTTTAACAAATAAAATAAAATATCATAAACAAACGAATAAATAAACCAGCCAACAGACCACAAGCACTCAACAGAATTTTATCTCTCCTACACTCCATGCCAATGTAATAATTCCTCCCGATAGAACTAGTTTTAGGAACCCACCTTAGCTGTGACTTCAAAATGCAGAAATTCTCGAACAGCATGCCAGAATCACGACGATCAAGAATTTGATAGAGAAGAAAATGCAATTGCCGATTTTTCAACGCAAGAAAATGTGTTTAGAACGCGCGGCCTCGAATTTATATGAAACTGAAGCGACGCAACTCAAAAGCTTGCAATCAAAACCATGCAGTAACTTGAAAAGTCAGAATTGGGTTTCTGAGCTCAATTAAACAAGGATAACAAACCCCCTCTATTTCCATTCACACCAATAAATATATATATATTATATATATATATATATATATATATAATTCCCAACAATAAGGAGAACTTGAAATAAACTCACCTTATGGCTATCCTTACAAGAATACAAATGTGATTCTCAGGTATGACCAACCCATCCTTTTTGCATTAAAACCGGGCTTACAGGGCATGAAAACTATCACAATTTTGTTTCATTTTGCTAATCCTTTTATTATACTTTTAGTCACATCATACCAAAACTTTAATATTATTTGTAATTGAGCTAATGAAAATAGTCAAATATTAATAGCGTAATACATATACTCATGAGATGTATAAATCACACGACTGGGCACTCGAGAAAGCGAAAACGTGAACGCTCCCATTTTTCAACCACCGAAAAATGCAAAGGCTTTGTAAACGCGCTGGTCCGAATTTACAGAAACTAGCGACGCAACTCTCAAAGTTGCAATCAAAACCAAGCAGCTGTAACTCAAAAGTCAGAATCGTTTCTCAGCCTGGAGTCACCTCAACGCCGATAACAAACCCTCATTTCCATTCACACCAATAAATATATATATTATATATATATAATTCCCAACAATAAGGAGAACTTGAAATAAACTCACCTTATTGCTATCCTTACAAGAATACAAATGTGATTCTCAGGTATGACCAACCCATCCTTTTTGCATTAAAATCGGGCTTACAGGGCATGAAAACCATCACAATTTTGTTTCATTTTGCTAATCCTTTTATTATACTTTTAGTCACATCATACCAAAACTTTAATATAATTTGTAATTGAGCTAATGAAAATAGTCAAATATTAATAGCGTAATACATATACTCATGAGATGTATAAATCTACCTCAACAGGAAAAAGAAAAGAAAAAAAATCAAATCATGTTACTACTATTTATCTGTTGAGATAGATTTATACATCTCATGAGTATATGTATTACGCTATCAATATTTGACTATTTCCATCTAATAAGAAACATTATATCAAAACAAACCATAAATAATCATAAAGCAGTGGAATATTTTGATAGATGTGACGGATTTCTTGTCCACACATAATCATTCATGTTACTACTATTTATCTATGCCTTACATTGTCAAATCATATCATATCCAATATTGAAAACAAGCGCCTAAATGAGTTCAATTTCTCACACACAAACTAGAATGTTATTTTGGAAAAACTACAATCAATTTTTTTTTTTTTGAAGAGAATTATACATAATATTTATTATAAAACATTTGATTAATCATTCTCCTAAAAGTATTTTTGAAAAGACACATGCTAAGCATTTTTTAATTATGTTTTTTGAACGTTCATATTTAAGATCTTTTTTAGATAAAAAAAAATAGTTTTTTAATCTATACTCTATACCTATATCTCTCTTCTCTATATAAAAAGTTGAAAATTTAAAATATGAGAGTTAACTCTCTTGCACCGCTTCTCTATCATTTCCAACCTTATCATTTCTGCATTGTTTTTGCTCTAGTTTCGACTAACTATTTTGTCACCTACTTGTTGTTCTTACCTTCTTCATCAGGTGTTTCTGCTTGTCTGTTTTTTTTTTTCATTATTTCTATGCCATATTGCTGTTCGGAAGAATATATATTTTTCTATCTATGTTAGTGTTTGATGAAGTTTTAAACCTAGTCTTTTGGTAAACCAAACAGAGTGGTCCAATTTCACTTCTACTACTTCAGCAATTTTAGTAGAACACTATTCCTTGAAATTCTGAAATCTGATTCTACTTTTGGATTTGACTAGAATTTTGTTGTTATATTAGTTGTCTTTGCTAATCTAGGAAAATGTTTTCTTTGCAATAGAAAAAGTGTTTCGAGAGAATAAGAGGAGGAAAAGTAGATAAAATAGAGAATAGAAAAGAAAATAGAATTTGTAGGCTTGGGATGTGTGCCTGTTCCGTTCACTTTTTTCCCCATTTTATCCATACATTATTTCTATATTTACACCACGTTGTATTTATCTTGTTCCATTCCGTTTCTCTACCAACATTATTACCAATCGTCTCTCAGGCAAGTGTTGAGCTCTTTGCCGTTATTTTTTGTATTGCTTTTCTTCCTATTCCATAATGTGGCTCATATGCGCTTTTCTGCGATTATGTGTGCGATTTATAGGTAGTCACTTTTATGGAAATTCCTTTTATGGAAATCTCACTAAACGACTAACCTGAACCATGCCCCAAAATTGGTTGTCAGAATAAGAAGAGGCATTGAAGATCTTGCACAAGAGGTTTCATATATGAATCAATTTAGAACTGTATCCCTTTCTCCCTTTCGAAGGGTTTTAATTTAACCTGCAAGAATGCAATAATCTTCTGTTTAATAAAGAATACTTCAACCAAAGAAAACCTGAGATTGACCCACAAAAATTCACTGATCAAAATCCAAGCCAAAAAAAAACATTTCAACCCATAAAAGTGACATAGAATATATTTAGATATTTCCAATTTGGGTATCAATCCCAGAGAAGACCTCAGAATGACAAGAGGCAAAGAAACTCCTCTTATTCAACAATCCTCTAAACCTAAAAAACCCAGCCACATAATGAGAAGAAATAGTTTTAGACAGAAATGCTTTATTTGAAAAAAAAATTATAAAATTTGTTTGGAAATCAAATTAATATCCAAAGAATGCGAATATCAGTCAATAAAAGACAAAATGACACTGTAATTACACCACAATTTCGCTGGGTTCATTTATTAAGAATGGGGATGAAAATCGTCAAACGCCATTATTCATGCAATGAACTGAATTAACTCGTAGAATAATTCTTTAAAATTACGTTAAAATGCAGGAAAAATACGTTATTTCAAATAAAAGAATCAGCATACTATTGTTCATGATAATTACTAATTGAATAAATTTAAAATCAATCGCTTAACAAGTGCATTGAATCAAACAAACCAGAGCTATGTGACACAAAGATTTCAATCCTCGGTTAAGACAGTCAAGAATGAAACTTCTTATTCTGCCAAACACACTACTGAATATTAAATAATTAAAACCAGTTCTCATTTTTTTTTCCTATAAATACTATTTTGATCTAAAACTAAAGGAGAAGCCCCAAAACCCTAAGCCTACAAACCCACAGAATCGATCAAATAGAAACATGGAAAGTAAGATTCCACTACTTCTATATATAGGTAGTATTATTACTAATAGAGCAGTCCATATAGGGAGCCTAAATCACGTATTATTTTTTTAAAGTAAATCCCCTATTATTATTGCATTATTGAAGGGGAGAATTTTAAATTATATAATTAAATCAAAAGTGGGGTATAAAAATAAATAGTTGTTAAAACCTATGATAAAACTTGTTCACATTGTACATAAGCTCTCGAGTTTCTGGAACAGTTTGGGTATCAAATAATACAAAGTATATGATGCCTCTGTAAGATTTTCATTAATGTGGGCTTTATTAATTGAAATTAACTGGATTAATTTGGTCTAATAAAGTGAGATATATAGATTCTTAATAAGTTTAATATGGGGCCGGCCTTTGTAATGAGTACGGCCCGCCCCAATGAGAGGGCCTCGTGGGTCGAACCCTTATAAATATGCTCGTCCTCCCCTACCCTGCAAGGATACGTTATTTTTACTCACATACGCATCCGTAGAGAAAATTTTCTCTAATCTCGTGGAGCGGCAAATTCTTGGCTGTTCGGGCCACATAACTCAGTATGCGATAAGATCTTGAGATCATATTTTGCGCATCTTTCACCGTATTCAAGATCGCCAACCATGATTCCAAATCGCATGTTATTTTCGATTCTCTCTATTATTATAAGTTTCAGATTCTAACACAAGGATTCAGAAGATTTAAATCGTAATATCCACGCTTGGTATCAAAGCCAACCATGGATTAGAATCAAAACATATGAATTGGAATATTTTATTTTATTTTATTTTATTTTTGGGTTTTATTCAAATCGCTTCGTCTTAAATTTTCTAAAACTTTATTCAAATCAAAACTCGAATTTCTTATCAGATATTTAATCTACTGTCAAGACGAAGATCGCTGGGTGGCACGTCATCGGAGGCCGGACGCCACGCATCGCCACGCTCCACGCCAAGATTGTCGATTCCGCGGAAGGACACGCGCCGATCAACCCCATCGGGTTTGCCGACGCCATGCCGATCGCCACTTGACCCATTCACACGACCCGCGAACCGCTCGCATCTGGATGTCGACGCCATCTCGACCCGCTCTCGAGCCCGCCCGATTTGACCAATCTCGGTCAATGTCCAACCCGTTTAACCCGACCAGATTTTGACCGACTAATGATGTCATGATGACGCCATCGACCCCGCCTGATGACGCCATGCTGACGCTATCCGACCGGATCCAACCCACCCGATTGACCTGCCTCGACCTCGCCGCCTTCCCACCGCCCCGCAAGGCGCCCCCAACGTCCGGCTTTGGACGATTCCTGGCACGACGCCGCCGTATCGAGATGCTCTACAATGTGGTATATTTATTTTACATGTTTGAAGCTGTTACAGATTCGAAAATATGTAAAGAACTCTATGTACGCGTATTTTTAGGGTATTTTTGCTTGTTTTCTTGTATTTCTCTATGGTTTTGGAAATATGTATGATAGCTCACATGTATATCACCACATAAGGACTATGTAGAGTGTAATTCATTGACTATTAATGAATTAAACAAAGATAATTAGTATGACATGTAATGTAAAAAAAGACATACGCCCTGCTTTTACGCCCTGCATTACACATATATATATGCGAAGGTGATACATAAAGCTTATATCCCTGGTATGAGAAATTTTCAAGGATTCAATCGGGTTGTGACCGCCAAAGTGGCACAATTTGGATCGGGGTTTGAGAAAAATCGCCTCATATTCTCAAAGTGGATGTCTCCTGCTTAATTGCGTGATCATACTCCCAAAGGAGGTGTGATCCTCGTGTTAGTTCATGGAGGGGATACATGTATAGCATGTGCTTCGAGAAATGATCGATCCTATGGTTCATACACCCAAAGGTGGTGGATTTCACGAAAGATTAGAATATGTTCTCATGGCCGCCGGCCATGCGGAGAGTGTACAACTACATGTCATATTTTCCGCCAAAGGTGATTATGTGATGATGTACGTAATCTCTCTCCTCGTATAAGTATTCACATGATGCCGATTGTATTGTTTGTTCGGTTTTTCTACCAATTTTTCAGAACGGTACCCATTTCACCGAGGTCCTTGATCGGGATTGAACTTTAAGAAATGGAAAGATGATTTTCTATTTGAATGGAGTCAAGGAATGTTCCACATTGCTCTTACAAAGATAAGCTCTACAGATATCACGCCCACCGCATTGCCGAGAAAATGGACTATGCTACCGAAGTGGAGCAATCGGGGATTGGTTTTGGTCATGACAATGAAGAAATCCATTCATGAACACTTAAAAGGTGGTTTACTGGGCTTGATCAGACCGCTAAGGAAATGATGGCGTACCTATAGAGGCTAGAAATCGAATTTCATCTAATGCCGAGGTCGAACACTTCTTCAAAAGCTCTTCAACATGAAGTATGATGGTACCGTCAAGAGATTAGTCCTCGAGGATGGTAGACCTAAAGATCTAAGCTTCCAAGCTCTTAATGTTACCATTCCCGATGCTTGCATTGTGCATCGCGCCCTAAACACCCTTCTACCCGATTTTGGGATTATAAAGACAAATTACACTCCCAAGATGAGACTTGGTCAGTAAATGACTTGATAGCAAAGGGAAAAGGTAAGAAGAGAAACTTAAGAAGGAGAAAGAGCATCTGGCCCATATGCTTCTAGTTCCCATAAAAGAAAAAGTGGCAAGAAGCCCAAAAGTCGTACTCATAAAGGCACTCCAAGAAACTAACGGCCGGGCCCGACAATATGGTCCAAAGAAGACATTCTTGAAAAGGATGGTGATCGCCGCTTCTTTTCAGAAGAAGAAAGGTCACATGAAGGAGTGTGCAAAATTTAAAGCTGATGTCCAAACGTGGGCTTTGCAGTAATAATTCTTTAACACTTGTTTCTGTAATCCAACCTTATCGTACACCATCCAGCTTCGGGTGGCTCGATAGCTGAGCAACTAATCATACAGATTTACCATACAGGGATTCATAAACCGGAGGAAGCCAAATAAGGATGAATCAAAACTCACTGTAGGAAACAACGAGAAAGCTAATGTCATGTTTGTGGGAGATGTAATCTTGATTCTAGATTCTGGTTTTAAATTGATGTTGAAAGACACTTTTTATGTACCTTCTTTTAGACGGAATTTAGTTTCCGTATCGTGTTTGGATTTATATGATTACTCTTTTGAAATCAAAAGCAATGTTATTTCAATATTTCTTAATTCAAATAAGGTTGGGTCCTGTCATATGTCCAACGGATTATACAGATTGAGTTTATCTCCCAATGACATATACGTCGCTTATACGGCTGAAAAGGTTGTTTCTAAGAGACCATTACCTAAGGAAGAGTCTTATGCATTGTGGCATAAACGGCTTGGCCATATCTCTAAGGATAGAGTAGAAAGGCTGATAAAGACTAACATCCCGCTCTCGCTTCTTAAAATGACTTAGAGATATGCGTAGGACTGCCAGAGGTAAAATGACCAAGATATAAGAAAGAAAAACTACAAATCAAGTTCTGACTTGTTGAGGTCATTCACACCGATATAAGTGGACCTTATACGACAACTCAGGTAGAAATTTTTATTTCATCACATTTATTGATGACTATTCTCGATATGGTTATCAAGACTCGATTAAAAGAAAAGGCTTCCAGTCTCTTGACAAGTTCAAGATTTTTCGAACTGAAGTCGAGAAACAGTTGGGAAAAGTCATAAAGGTTGTTAGATCTGACCGAGGTGGAGAGTATTATGGCAAGCATGGCGATGCCGGACAGCTTAAGGGGCCATTCGCCAAATACTTAGAGGATTCTGGGATAGTGGCACAGTTTACTATGCCTGGGAGTCCTGAGCAAAATGGTGTAGCCGAAAGGCGCAATCGCACTCTTATGGAAATGGTAAGGAGTATGATTAGTAGGACAAATTTACCTGGTTTTCTGTGGGGTGAAGCTTTGAAAACAGCTTTGTACATTCTGAATCGTGTACCTACAAAAGTCGCTCCATCACTTCAGTTATGGACTGGCGTGTAAGCCTGGGGCTTAAACCATCTTAAGAAGTTCGGGGGATGTCCCCGCATAAGGAAGTCAGATAATCCCAACACAAGAAGTCGGGACTCCAACCAATTCTACAAGCACTTTGTATCTTACCCGAACATTCGAAGGGATATCGGTTCTATAATCCCAATGGAGTGCACAAGAATCTGTAGAATCAACAGATGTACCAAGTTTTCGGAGTTTGATGCGGGTCGAAGAAAGTCACGTCACGCACTATCGAGGATAATAGTACTAAGGTAATATGGTATCTTTATCTCCTCCCATACGTATAATTGTGGAACTCCCACACACCATATCGAACCTCGTTGAGACTGGATCCTCGTTGTCGAGACAGCCCTAATGAAGTTCATCAAGGGTCTCAAAGCAGATGTGGCTATTACTACTCCAAAGAAGGAGATCCACTGTGAGAGACGATCAGCTATACCACACCTGACTATTTAGTCTATATAGGAGAGCAAGACTACGATATCGCCTGACTCCATCCAATAACTTAAGGCGAAGTCAAGTTCGTCCTCACGAACCGTGGTCGATGCAATGAGTAGATGAAATTCAATCTATGAGGCATAATGGAGTTTGGAAACTAGTCGAACATTTGTTGGTCATAGACCCATCAAGCTGCAAATGGCAGTATAAGACTAAAGGAATCCTAAAGGAAAGATTGAGAAGCTTAAAGCCAGACTGGTAGCCAGTTGTTTCACTCAGAGAGTATGAGCAGTAATTATGAAGCAACATTTTCTCCTGCCTTCTAAAGACTCTTCAGTGATCATGGCATTAGTTGCTCATTTCCTCGACATGAGCTACACCAGACGATGTTAAACTCCATTTTCTAATGGAGACCTTAATGAAGAAGCTCTTAGCATGCATGCAACCCGGTTTTGAGGCAAATGATTCAGTATACTTGTATGTAGACTAAAAGTCTATTTATGGTCTCAAGCAAAGCTTCTAGACAATGGTACTTAAAGTTTCATAGTTGTTGCTTCATATGGTTTCGCTGGCATCGTTAGATCAACGATATACCATGCCACGCGGGAGGAAATTCATTTTCCTACTACTCTACGTGGACGATATCCTCGTCGCGTTAAGGACCTCGGCCATCGCATGAGACAGTGCCGGATGTTATCAGTTAACTCGATACGGCGACCTGCAGAGGCGTCTCTTATCCCGGGCATTGAGATTCACAGAATGGGCTTCTCATGAATTATCAAGTTTATCTCGCAGGCATATGTCGATCGTGATTTGCAGCATTCAACATGCAACAATGTAAGCCAGAATTGCCTATGTCTCAGAAGGTGATAAGTCGAGTCCTGGTCACAATGTCCTCATTCCTCGATATCGAAAGCCCAAATGAAGAATATACCTTAAGTGCCAGTGCACTCGAAGATTACGTACGCCCGCATGCACTCAGCCGATATCGCGCTTTGGGAATAGACTTCTAGGCAGATATCACCAAATCCGTGACACGATCATCAAGTTGTCGCAAGAAGGTTACGAGGTACTTAAAGAGAACAAAAGACTATACGTTGATTTGCCAAACATGTTCGTGACTCATGCCTAGTCGGGTATCCTGGACCAGACTTTACCGGCCGTCAGATGAAAAGGAAGTCAACAACAAGTTACATCTTTGCTACCAGGCGCGCAGCATCATGGAAAAGTGAGAAACAGAAATCAATAGCTTCCTCTACCATGCAAGCGGAGTTTGTAGCATGTTTTTCAGCCACTACTCAGGCAATTTGGCTCCGAAACCTCATTAAGGAGTTAACTGTATTTGATTTTGTGGATAGGGCCCATAGCTGTATTAGACAATAATCTCGCAGTTGTTGTTTGCCAACAACAACAGAGGTCTCGGGGCGGTCTAAGCGATTACTGAGTCAAGACCTGGACTATAAAGGAAAAAGTTCAAACCTAAGTGATATCAGAAGTAAGCACATTTCAACAGACGCATACGATCATAGATCCGCTAACTAAAAGTGCCTTCGCCCTTGCATTTGATCTATTACGTCATTAACATGGGCTTTGAGCATCATGGGATAGTCGTGCCGCGGCAGGCAGGCAGGTGGGTGTTACGTTTACGCCGCTTCTTACGGCCAATCCGATTTCATTACATTTTGTATTACCTGAATTTGTATCAACTCTTTTGCATTCAATAAGGTATTTATGAACGTAGATTTATCAAGCCAGTACAAATAATTGTTGAAAATCTCGGCGTGCATCACAAACTCGAGTACAGGCTATGAGGCATTCGCATTAAATTTTAACAATATTGCCTCGTTATTAATACAAAAGAAAAGCTTACTTATCACACACATATACAAAGCTCTGCCGTGAACCATGATCGATATTCTCTCAGCGACACACTAGGTTTTGTGCCACTTAAGGTGATATAGACTTAATTAACAAAATTCGGATAACACACGTAAGATAATTATTAAGTGATAAGATTGTCCATTTAACACACTACCATATCAATCCATATCAAGAGAAAGTTTTGAAAGACTCCGACAAATTGGGCGCCTGTGGTGAGTACATGCAATTACCGCCTACGATTCACTGTTTCAGACTTTACGATTGTGAGGATCGACTATTAAGAATAATCTCTGCACCAACATGGCGCAAGACACAGCTGCTTCAATTAATATCGCCTGCGGAAGAATGTAAGATTTCATTAATGCGGGCTTTATTAATTGAAATTAACCTATTAATTTGGTCTAATAAAGTGAGATATATATAGATTCTTAATAAGTTTAATATGGGTCGGCCATGGTCAGAAAGTACTACCAATTCAGAATGCAGGTACCTCGGTCGAATCATAAATACGCTCAAGCCTCCCCTAACCCTGGGGCGATATGTTATTTTTTTACTCACATACGTATCCGTAGAGAAAATTTTCTCTAACTCAGTGAGCTGCTAGCCTCATTGCCCAATGTCATAACTGCAGGATAGCGTATAAGATTCGAGATCGTATTTACAGATCTTCACCGATTCGCATCGCCAGCCCACGATTCCAAATCACAGATGCTTATTTTCATTCTCTCTATTATTACGTTAGATTCTAACACGCGATTCAAGTGAAGATTAATCGCGCCCAACAGCCTCCTCTTATGGAAGATATTATAAAAATTTTACCCCTTAAAACGATTTTTAGAGAAAATATGCCCAGCAATTCTTCTGTCTCTAGCTTTTGGACATTACCATCTGTCTCTAGCTTTTGGACATTACCATTTCCAGCATACTATACCACATGTCCACCATCGGATATGTATAATATCTATGGAGAAGGCGTGATTTCAACGGCAGCAAGAGGAATAGAGACTTTCGAACCCGACACATCCGTCTATTTTGTCGCCTATTTTGTTGTGTTCTTACCTTCTTCGTTCATTTTTCATCAAGTAAAGTATCTTTTGGTCATGACTTTTTTTTATTTCTTTTTCGTTATGTCGTTGTCTGCACATATGGTTGTTAATTTTTAATATCTTTCTTTGTTTATCAATAGATATTCCTTTTACTTTGATGTCTATTTATGTCTTTCTCCTTTCTCTGTTTACTAAGAGATATTCCTCTTATTGAGAAAACTTGTTTACATATTTACAATCTAAACATTTTGTTTGTCGAGTTTTGTTCCAAAATAGTACATTGATCTTAAAAAAAAAAAAATCAATATAATACGTTTTTAAAAAAAATATATGCTTAAATTAATACGTCATACATGAGACATGTCATCAAACTGCATAATGATCACGCTTTTAATTTTTTTTAAAATAATTAAAATCGTAATCACCAACTATGATTTTATTTTTAAAGCTAAACCGTACCGGCTGACATGCGCTTTAAATATTTAAAAATTAAAAATATAGCTTATCAATCCATGCTTTAACTTTAATCTTAAAATCGTAATTAATGACTATAATTTTAACTTTAAGCTTAAAGCAGTAACCACCAACTACGGATTTAATTTTAAAGTGTATATGGGAAGTTCAAAGCACCACCTTGCACCTGGATTTGTCTCTTAGTACATTATAGTCATCTAACCAAAAGATTGCTCACACAACAAAGTAAACATACAAAGTCATCTAACTAAAAAATTGGTCACACAACAAAGTAAACATACAAATACAAATATAAATATATACAAAGATTGTCTCTTGTTCATTACAAAAAATGTGACGCCTCAAATTTCGGGCCGCCCCTCGACACAACCCGCGGCCAACCTCACGAATACCTTTGGCCTCATATCAAAAGACCCATACATGAAAGAAAATTCGTCACATCGCCTACACATCATACTCATCAAAATACATCCAACTATATTGCAATAGTTTCAAGAGTTATTACATTAATCTTAATCAAAACATATATCAAAATTAAGGTTTCTAATACATGTTTTACAAAAATATCTACCAAAGCCACAATCCGGCTTTCTTCTTAAAAGCGGCCTCTAGTGAGCGCCGTCTTCCCGAACACTCCTCGCACCCAAATATTGATCCTCGACAGGCGAGCAATGCCCGCAGTGGAATTATCCTCACATGCTACTTCCCCCACCCAAGTCACATTACGTAATGATTCAACATACCATGGATAATTATAATTGGTACATATAATTCTCCTCCATGCACAACCCATGTTAAGACATCATACAACATACATTAACATGTCATATTCACACAACATGTTATTTACACAAGCCATAACACACAACCTAACTGGCCAGCACTAGCCTTCCTGATTGCCCAATGTCCTCCATAGGAACATGGCTGCAATTTTGACTCAATGGGCTTTCCATAGAGTCCAAGAACACCCGAAACGGAGTTCGGACGAAAAGTTATGACCTTCCGAAGTTGGAGGTCACACATGACTAGGCAGTCCTACCCGGATAGCCTACCTTACTTTCCCTGAGCCCTCTCCAAATTAGCCTTCCAGCATCTAATGACTTCCACAGGCATACGGTTGAATCGTGACTAATGGGCTTTCCATAGAGCTCAAGAACACCCAAAACTTAGCTCAAACGGTTAAGTTACGACCTTCCCGAATTTGGAGATCACACACGATTAAGCAGCAAATATCCTACCCTGATTGCAAATTCTTCTTACCTTACTTGCCCTGAGCTCCTTTCCACACGTATCCAAAGAGACTAATGCCCCATAGGCATGGATGGAATCTCGACTCAATGGGCTTTCCATAGAGTCTGAAAATAATCTAAACGGGGAGTTGGGGATCGAAGAAGTTATGACCTTCCGAAGTTGGAGGTCACACATGACTAGGCAGTCCTACCCGGACAGCCTACCTTACCTGCCCGAATGCCTCTTTCCGGCCAGATCCAGCACCCACTGCCCTCCAAAGGCATCTAGTTGGAAACTTGACTCAATGGGATTTCCATAGAGTCCAAGAACACCTGAAACGGAGTTCGGATGAAGAATTTATGACATTCCGAAGTTGGAGGTCACAAATGACTAGGCAGTCCTACCCGGACAGCCTACCTTACCTGCTCGAATGCCTCTTTCCAGCCAGATCCAGCACCCACTATGCTCCAAAGGCATCCGGCTGGAAACTTGAGTCAATGGGATTTCCATAGAGTCCAAGAACACACGAAACGGAGTTCGGACGAAGAAGTTATGACCTTCCGAAGTTGCAGGTCACACATGACTAGGCAGCCCTACCCAGCTAACCTACCCAACCAGCACTAACCGGCCAGCACTAACCGGCCAGCACTAACCGGCCCGATTTCCCAATGTCCTCCACAGGAACATGGCTCCAATCTTGACTCAATGGGTTTTTCATAGAGTCCAAGAACACCCGAATCGGAGTTCGGACGAAGAATTTATGACCTTCCGAAGTTGAAGGCCATGGGAGGACCCAGCTAAACTTAATTCAATAGGTAACCCAGCCATCCCCGGGATTGCCCCACTCCACCGAAACTTCTAATCGTTCGACCAGCCGGCCCAATTGGCCCTGAAATAGCTGGCCCGATAGGCCCTGACCTAGCCAGTACGATTGACCTTGACCTAGCCGGCCCGATTGGCCTTGACCCAGCCGGCCCGATTGGCTCGACCTAGCCGGCAGCCTTCCCATTTAGGCTGTTCAGGGTAAACAAACCATAATTTGAGCTATAGAGGTCCGAATTGAGAAATTCAAAAGCCTAACATCAATTTCACTGATGTGGCTACAATTTACCTGAAGGACACCACCAAATTCCATTTATTTCCTACCCAAAAACTAGTTCTAAAGTCCGGTTAATGTGTATTACCACAATATGGCAGCTTCCCATGGTTCAAAACACAACCAAACATTCCCTTAGGGCAAGACAACCAACACCATTATTTAGTTTAAGCCTAACACATAAAAATGCACACAAGGACAATTACTTAGTCCCAAAAATCAGTCCCCGGACTGTCCATAAACAATCCCGAATTCCCACGATCGGTCCCAAAGTCTTGGAACGGCCACACGACCACTCACGCCTCACACAACCAATGCCATTTCGAATGACCCTTAAACAAGGATTAAAACCAAGTAGGAGAAATTTCACCTCTTTGAGTTTTTGTCAAAACTCCCCAACCCGATTCCTATGTGAAGCCTCGGGCCGTGAGGTTAAACTCTTCCTCTTGTTCCGCCTAGAACCGTCGGGTCCTGATCGGTCGCGTAGCCTGGCAGGCGCATTTGAGCCCTCTCTCTCTAAAACTCTCTCTTTTTATTCCTCTTTCTTTTCTGTTCTTTTCTTTTCCCCCATCCCACTGCTTGGTCCAAGATGGGCTAAGAGCTTGTCCTTTCACTTGCCAAATGTCCAATTTCTCATTAGCTCTTAGGATTTTCCTTATCCTTTTATCCATCTACCACGGATTTCCTCCAATGACACGATGCCACATGTCACCTTATACCCCCATACTGTACCTCATTGTTTTGACCCCCTTTCTCATTACTTGACACGTGTCTCATCTCACACTAAATGCGCCAAAGAGTCCCACACCACTCCTGCGCTTCAAAACAAATTCGATCGGCTCTAATCTCGACCACTCC
Organism: Tetrastigma voinierianum; assembly: GCA_016808115.1. Lineage (NCBI taxonomy): Eukaryota > Viridiplantae > Streptophyta > Magnoliopsida > Vitales > Vitaceae > Tetrastigma > Tetrastigma voinierianum. The sequence goes on along the minus strand of JAEQBH010002264.1, from coordinate 49,147 downwards.
GATAAAGGAGTAGCTAGATTCGCATCTATCTCCACCGTGAAGTCCGTTTTGTCATCCGAGATCTAGAAAAATTCCGGATTTTGATCAAAATTACCATTTTGCCCTTTTTCAGAAAATTAGATTTTCACGGGGTTTCACAAAAAATGTAAACATCCTAATACAAATATAAATACATACAAAATCTAGGAAAGAATCCTCAATGAGTACCAAATGATGGAGCCTTTTTCTTTCTTTGAGGATGCATACAATACACAACCATATTTTCTGAATTTACTTGTGCAATATGAAATGTCTCCATATGTGTACGTTAAGATGGAGCTTATGGAGGCAAGACTAGGCGTCTATGTGGAGCGCGACATCACCTAAGTGGGCATGCATCCAACTTTGAAACAAGTGTGAGGATATGAACCATGATAGTATCTGAAAGTTAGATATGACTTAACAAATTAACCAAGATGGGGTGAATTGGTTTTCTTAAAAACTTTTTACAAATCAATAAGAAATCTACAAATTTAACTACAAAAGCATTAAATAAAGAGCTACAGAGGTATCATGACAATCAAGATTGATTTGGAAAAAACCTATGACAGACTTTCTTGGGATTTCATTTGGGACACCCCTCAGAAGGAATCAAACATCTCTATACAAGAACTAAATGTAATTTAAAAACAACCAGACACACATACCGTTTCTCGAGAAACAACACAGCCTTCGATTCGTTTCTTGAGAGTCAACGCAGCCAAGCTTCAATCGCAAAGCCGATCACTAGCCGCACACGCCGTCGACCTCCTCCAAGGTATCCACACACGAATAACTCTTGGGATCCTCACGTGAATTTTAACTCGGCTTAATACGCTAGTTCCCTGAATCATCTCATGATCATAACTTCAAGTTTTACGATCTATTTATAGATCGTATTTACGCTATAAATAATCCTCATGTAAATAGGATCATTTAATTTTGGCTAAATAGGGAGTAATTAATTCATAATTAATTATCATAAATATGAGAAATTAATTGATATAACTGAAGATGGTTATATATGGAGAATTAATTCATAATTAATTTCCATAAATATTAGAAATTAATTCATAACTGATTTTAATATTTATTTCTAATATTTATGATAAATTAATTCATAATTAATTATCATAAATATTAGTACTATCAAATAATTAATTTTGTTTTAACCCAAGAATTATTCTTTGTGTGAATCTTTAGGTTCCTAATCAACTCGGCACAAATATAAATTGTAATTCTTAGACTTTATATTGGCTTTAATACACATAAAACCAACAAACTTCCCTCACTTGACTAAAGTCAATTTAGTCGTGAGGAATTTAAGATTAGATAAATTAAACAATTCCACTTATCATTAATTCAACAATTAATCAATTCATATTTATAGGTCAAGACGGCTCTCCCGACATCATGACCACTCCAAATGTTAGGAAAAGTCAAGTGATCAATTTCACCTTATGCATGAACTTAGATTCCGTATAATTATTATCCTTTCACCATCCCATATCTTTATTAGTACACGAGTAAGGTGTAAGTGTCAACTCGACTCGTACTTCAATATTACCATTTTTGTTTCTCAAAATCAACTCTAAACAAATTTAACTTTTCTAAATCTACATATTTAGTTTGCAAACATTCGAGTTGACATTTCAACAAGTGGTTACCTTGAGATATACTCTCCTATTATTAGAGTGATGAATCCTATATTGATCATAAACTATCAATTCATGTTTTTTCATTATACCCAACTTTCATTATTCATACATACCGAACAAGTATGGAACTAATTGAGTCAAAAGCATAATTCTCCAACACGAAGATACTCTTATGATCTCAATAGTGATCTCCAAAGGCCCGGGCCCGAGGCTCGCTTGGGCCCGGCCACCCGGGAGTGGCTTGTACCGGGTCGAAGCCCGGAAGCCCGGGCCCAGCAAAGGGCGGGCCGGCCGCTGGCTTTACCAGCCCGGCCGGCCCGGTGGTCGGCTCCTAATCACTGGCTTTAGGCCCGCCCAAAAGCCCCCGTAAGCCTCCGCCCATAGGCCCGGCCCGGTAGGCCCACCCAGAGGCCCGCCCAGAGGCCCACCCAGAAGCCCGTTTAGAAGCCCGCCTAAAAGCCCGTTTATAGGGCCCTACCTCGCAGGCCCTTGCCTAAAAGCCCGCCTAAAAGCCCAACCCTCCGACATAGGTTTTTTGCCAAATCAGATTCAAAGCCAAATGTGTTGAGTTTAAAACAACGAAAATAAAAAAATACATCATTTAAAAATTTTATTAATCAAATATAATTACATTTGGGAATGTATGAAAGTCACATCACTACAAATAAGCACATCCCAACTGCGCTTGCACCACTATTTGTCAATCATTTTACTTTTCTGAACCATAAGAAAATAAAAATACAATATACATTTCCAATAAAATATTAATCATTATTTTTCTCGCGATTTTGAATTATCTTATCCATTATTCATGCCTTGATATTTTTAAGTTCTCTCAGAGCCTACTAGTTCAGCTTCTCTCTGAACATGATCATGCAATCTTCGTCTCACAAATTCCAATCTTTAAACATACTACTCGCCTATCAAGCTGGCGCGACAAATTACATCTCGCTTAACCACTCTTCCACCTGCACTAAAAGCAGCTTCCGATGCGATCAGATCACAGCACGGCTAATATATCACGTGCAATAATAGATAACACCCGGTATTTAATTTGTCGCTTTTTCCACCATTCTAAAATATCAAAATCTTCATTATCTTCAAACTAATTGCTTTACAATCGGTATATTCATCTATATCGTTGTATTATTTGGAGAACTAGTTGTTGCATTTTTTCTACTTTTGAACATTTCTAAAGGGTTTTTATAAAAATATGAGAAGCTTGTCGTGATGGTGATTTTATCAAACTAATATTATTACCATATTTTTCTTTATAAATATTATATAAAATATATAATAACGAATTTACTTCATTTTTAATTTCTTTCACTTATTTGATCTTCATTGTAAATAACTCGGCAAACTATTCATCTAAAGCATCAAATTTTTAATCTAGGGGTCCACAATTAAAAACCAAATATAATAAATTAAAGGTATTCCAATATTTAATTTTTTTCATCATTGCAAAATCAGATCATTAAAAATTTCATAACTTAAATAATTTTGAAGTACCATATAAATGTATTTCATTATTTGCATACGACCCGATGCGAAGTTGGATACGGCACACACTACAAAAAAATATTTTGCTAGCGATCGTACCCCCAAAAAGATCTCGTAGGCTATCTCGCAATGTGCCAATCATAATCATTTAATACATCAACATCTACATCATTATTATTATTCTTATAAATTGCATTTCGTGATAATCAGATCACTTTTTTATATTTTGTAACATTTTCAGAAGCCTATGTTGTAATTTTATCTGGGGCTTGGTAATGTTCTCAAATCTTATATTTTTTCTTTCATATCTGCAATTTTGCAACAATCAAAAAAATAATTCATGTTTTGCTCAGGAACAATTAATATTATATGCAATGTCTCTAATTTTTCTAGAATGTGCTATCAACTTGTTTTAATCCATCTTTACAGCAATCAAATTTAAAATATGTGCACAACAATCGTTATTTGAAATAATTTTGCATGACTACCTTATTTGCCAAAATCTTTTTTAATTCAGATTACACATTATTATTTGAAGCATTATCTAATGTTATTGTAAATATTTTATCATGAATACCTAAATCTATAATTTCATCATTTACAAAGGATATATTTGTACCATTATGTGGAGTATTTATTGTTTTAAATAAAAATTATTCTTTATTTAACATTCATTCACTATCTATATAATGAGCGTGAATACATGCCTCTATGCATTAAAGATGTCCAAATATCGATGTTAAACAAATTTTTCCTTCAAAATTTGCAAAATATTGTTTTAAATTTTCTCGCTCGCTTTTGAAATTTTTTTTCATAATATCTCTTTTTAACAAGATTCTCGACTAACCTTTGAATTGAGTGATTAATCAATATTTGAATTGTTTCGAATAATCACCGCTTCCATCATATTAAAAGGTTGTTCAAATTTTATTATGTAATCAAACTGTCCTTTACGACAAGCAGACTCATCATAAGAAAATGTGATTAAATTTCCACATTCATCTTTACCTAATTGCATATAATTTCTAATATCTACATTATTCTTTAATTTCAAGCATTATTCATTGTGTCTTTTTAAAATGACTTGTGCCCTAATTTGATCCACCACTGCTAAGCTTTGCTACAAATTTTACATTTTGCTTTTATTTCTTTTTTATTATTTTCTAAAATTATTTCTATTCTATCAAAAAAATTCCATATATTTGAACTAAGTTTTTTGCTTAATGATGTACATGGACTAGAAGAAGATGCACATGCACTATCCATATTAAAATTATTAATAAAATATTATACTAAAAAAATAAAATAATGAATCAAAATAAAATGAAACAAATAAAAAAAAAGTAGAGGTGGAGAAATATTACTCAATCGAAGATCGAAGCTTCTAAATTCTTAAAATTCGAACTATCGAGTCACCAATGCTTGATTTGCACCACCAATAATATCACATAATATGAAGAACAATTGAAGAAAAATGAAGTGTTAAAGAATATGAGAGCAAATTATGAAAATGAAGTGAATTTGGAGAGAGTGCGGAAAATTAAGAGATAGTTGATGAAAAAAATTAAGAGAATATGTATGTATGAGTAGAGAAAAAAATAAGGAAAAAAAAAAAAAAAAAGGCATGGTAGCAACTAGCCGGCCTCGTTGCAAAAGCAGCAGTGGCGAAGAGGTCGGGCAACCGCCACGCAACTGTGCGGGAAGCGCGAACTCGCCACTTCCGGGCTCATTGCTTCGCCCGGGGCCATCTTCGCCTCGCTTCGCCTGGCCAGCCCGCCCAAAGATAGCCCGTGGCTAGTCGCGGCCTGGGCCTGGGCCTTCCGGCCTCGTCTCGCCCGGCCGGCGGCTGACCGGGTCAACGAGCCCATGTGCCCGCCTGACCGCCACGGGCCTAATCTTGATCGGTGCCTAGCCCCCCGGCCCGTTTGAGACCCCTGCATCTCTTCAAGTCCAAGGATCAATTATACTATCATATCATATAGAGATTATTCCATTGACACTCAAATAGCTAACCTTATGAAAATATCTCTCGCGGGTCATTCCAAGAAATATGTTTCTCCAACACATTACTCACATATTATCATATGCTTAATCTATCCGCATTAACAATGTCCTTTATTGTGTTAATACTACGACAGAGCACATTAAGAATAACACAAAAAAAAAATATATACATTCTATGACTTTATATCATCAAATATACATTATATAAAATGATAAATCACATATTATTATCAGATAAATCAAAACACAATGAGTTAAATTCTTTATATAAGCTTTCATCCATATGACTACATCCAATTATGTTTATTCTTCTAAACCATATGAAAATACATGATCATCATGTTTTTCGAGACAAAGGTTTAGCCAATGGATCAACTATATTCTCCTCTCAGACAACCTTCTATCTTTACTTCATCCCCTACTAATAATCTCCGATCGATGATAGCGTCGTAGTATATGTTTGGATCGATGATGAGATCTGGGCTCCTTTGCTTGTGCAATAGCTCCATTGTTGTCACAATACAACAAATGGATCTCGCTATGGAAGGAACTAATTTCTAGTTCAAGAATGAACTTGATCCAAATGAAATTTCTTTGAAGCAAACTTTCCGGCAAAGAATATACTCTACTCAAGTAGAATCGGGCTGGTAGTGACCCGTTTGGAACTCTTCCTAACTGACAAAGACCACCATTTAAGGTGAATATGTAACTGGGATCGAGACTTGCAATCATCTTTATCGATTGAGCCAGCACGCAAATCCACGTACTGTAGCTCGCCTCTCCATAAATCAAAAAATAAATCCTTAGTTCTTCTCAAGTACTTAAGAATATTTTTGACTGAAGCTTCCAGTTGACTCCTCACTCAGGATTAGCCTCGAAATTTGCTTGTAACACTTTAGGAGCATAGGAGACATCCGCCTTGTACACATCATAAAGCATACATAATCGACCCTACAAATGGGGCTATAAGCACATTTTGCATGTGTACCTCTATTATCTGCCTGGGCACATCCTGAAAGGTAGATCCCATGTGACATGGGAAGATAACCTTCTTTGATTGATCCATGCTAAACTTCTTTTAGCATTTTATCAATATATGTCGACAGATGCATCTAGTAACTTATTCGATCTATCACGATAGATCTTAACTCCCAAAATATAAGTCGCTTCTAAATCTTTCATTGAGAAGTTTTTCGATAACCACTCTTTAACTTATTGAAGAGAGGGTATGTCATTTCCTATTAATAATATGTCATCCACATATAAAATGAGAAAAACCACAATACTCCCACTGATCTTTTTGTATACACAAGGCTCATCTTCGCTATGAAAACCAAACATTTTGATTATTTCATCAAAACAAATATTCCAACTTCTGGATGTTTGCTTTAGCCCATAAATGGACTTCTGTAGCTTACATACTTTATTAGGGACTTTCGAGACAAAACCCTTAGGTTGTATCATATACACCTTCTTGTAAATGTCCGTTAAGAAAGCAAATGCACATCAATTTGCCGATTTCAGTCATAGTATGCGCCTATAGTATTATCCTACTGATTTCAACATCGCCACCCGGTGAAAAGGTTTCATCATAATAATACCATATTTCGGTGGAACAACCTTTCGCATCCGTGCTTTCTTATAGGTAGACACTTTACCATCCATGTATGTTTTCTTTTTGAAGACCCATTTGTATCCTATAGGTTTTGTCCCTATAGGTGGATCAACTAAGGTCCAAACCTCATTTTCGTATATGGAATCCATTTCTGAGTGCATGGCTTGAAGCCATTTTTCATAGTCCTTATCTAATAAGACTTCATTATAGGTAGTAGGTTCATCATTATTAATGATAAACACATCATCATACCTCTCCTCGAGGAGGACGTATCCTACTAGACCCACGATCACCTTGTGTATCTTGAGTTGTTGGGACCCTCAACTCGCATCATCACGAGGTATCAACCTTTGCTCCACCTCCTCTTTCTTTCTGCCAGGTTCACTCTAACTTCATCAAGTTCTATTTGACTTAATTAGCCATTTCTAGAATAAATTCTTCTTTCTATAAATGTAGCATGTCTTGAAACAAACACTTTTTGTTCATTGGGATTATAAAATAGTATCCAAAACTCTCTTTGATACCCCACAAAGTAGCATTTATCCGATTCAATCAAGCTCCTCCTGTCCGACTCTACCTTTTTTACAAAAGCAGACATCCTCCCAAACCTAAAATGTTTAAGATTTGGTTTCCTCTTTATACCATATCCTCATATGGAGTAGAATCTACAGCTTTAGAAGGAGCATGGTTTAATAGAAATGAGGCATTTAGTGGCATATCCCCAAAATGATTTAGGAAGATTTGCATGGCTTCATCATAGAACGAACCATACTCCACAGAGTTCGGTTTCTTCTTTCGTATACTCCATTTAATTGTGGCGTATAAGGTGGAGTCCATTGTAAGAATTCCCATTTTCTTCGTATAATCTTGAAATTTCTGCTCATAGACCCACCGCCTCGATCCGATCGAAGGACTTAATACTTTTGTCCAAGTTGGCCAACTTCACTTTTATATTCCTGAACTTTTCAAAGACCTCTCGATTTATACTTCACAGCATACATGACCATATCTTGAATGGTCATCAGTAAACGTGAGGAAGCGTGAAAAACCATTTCTGCTTGAGTCGACATAGTCCACATATACATCAAGATGTATGAGACTTAATAACTCAGAGATCTTTTCACCCTTCCAAAGAGCATGCTTTTGGTCATCTTACCTAATAAACAAGATTCGCATGTATCAAATGATCCCAAATAGCCATTTTTATATAATTTGTTTATGCTTTCTCATTTATATGACCAAGTCTACAATAGAAAAGTAAAGATAGAGTAAGTATTTATGCAATATACAAAATCAAAATATTTTTACTCCCACTAATTCATTCAAATCAATATCCCTTAAATTGATTTAAAATTTTTATAAAATTTTAGTGGGCTAGATCTATTTTACTATTTTAATCTTGAGTTAACTCAACAAATTAAAATAATCTCAATAAGTAAACAAATAACTGCTAATTACAACTTTTGTAATTCCTAGATAATTAGGTTATCAACTTTGATACACATATCACATATGTCTCCTCTATCTTTCTTATCTCAAAAACACTGACCTTGAGTTAGCTCAATGTGCCTACGTATTTTTGGTAAATCAACACATTATTATTCAAAGATCTAATCTCATAGTAAAATTAAATTTTTAGTAGAACAATCTTAAGTTAATCCAACAAATTATTCTAATAAAATTTATTTAAACTATAATAATGGAAGACAACAAATGATTTAATATTATATATTATTCAAATAATCACATTAAAAGAATAATATTTTGATTCAAATAATCATTAAAAGAATAATAAAAAATTTAAATTTTAAATCATATAACATATGATGCATGCAATATCTACGTATGTACAGAATAACCTGGGCTCTGATACCACTGTAAGGAATCAAACATTCCTATACGCAACGGAAATGTAATTTAAAACAACTGGCATATTGCCATACCGCTTCGAGAAACAACACGCCTCGACATTCGCTCTTGAGAAACAACGCAGCCAAGCCAATCGCAGCCGATCACTACCGCACGCGTCCGCCTCCAAGGTATCCACACGAATAACTCTGGGATCCTCACAGAATTTGAACTAAGCTTAATATGCTAGTTCCGAATCATCTCATGATCATAACTTTCAAGTTTTACGATCTATTGCTAGATCTATTTGGCGCTTTCATAAATAATCCTCATAAATAGGATCATTTAATTTCATAAATAGGAATAATTAATTCATAATTAATTGAATAAATATGAGAAATTAATTGATATAATCACACGTTATATATGGAGAATTAATTCCATAATTAATTTCCATAAATATTTGAAATTGATTCATAACTGATTTTAATATTTATTTCTAATATTTATGATAAATTAATTCATAATTAATTATCATAAATATTATAATTATCAAATAATTAATTTTGTTTTAACTCAAGAATTTATTCTACAAGGCGAATCTCTTAGTTCCTAATCAATCGACAATAAAATATAAATTGTAATTCTTAGACTTATATTGACTTAATACACATAAAACCAACAACTCGAAGAGGAGCCTGCCATAACCGTGGACTCGGTCCTGCACATAATGACTTGCATTGAAACCCGTGATTAGCAAAGGCTTTTGGAACGAGAAAAATGGATTGTTCATCAGTAGAAGAGGTATTCGCGCGACCCAATATCCCCATATATCTTTGTATCAGGCATAGAGAGGCACTGTGCACTTGATCAAGATGGCGTTGGATAAATGGAGAATGGAGAACCATCGACTTTCATGGTATGGACTGAAGTTATCACATCTATTATTTGGTCGATGATTTAGTCTTGTTTCGCAGGCTTCAATGGAACAGCTTAAATGTTATTATGAACCGCCACTACTAGAAGCCTCAGCCGGCCCGACCTACTCAAAAGCAGATATGATGCAACCATAAAATATAGCCAAGCAAGAAGACAACCGCTGCATGGCATGGCCATAGGTGGAGAAATTCCATAGATGGCCACTTCATAAACTGTACTATGTTTTCCATTATTTAATACTCTGCATAGTTTATAATGCGGTTTCAGAAGCTGACCCCCGACCATAGGTACTTATTTATACCATGGTCACATCGACCCTACATGTGACAAGTATAGCCTGGCGGCTGGCCACCCCCGCCATATTGAGAGGTTTTAGCCGCGCTTATGGTCGACCTACTATAAGGTAGTTTTTGTACCGGGTGGGTTCGTGGGATCGACCCCGCCATAAGATTGTTTATAACCACTGGGGCTTGTAATTGACCCCTACCATAGGGATGGTTTATAAATCACGCTTATGGCTGACCCCTACTATAGGGATGATTTATAGCCATGGATTATGGTTGACCCGACCATAAAGGTGATTTATAAATGTGGTTTATAGTTAACTCCTCGTCATAGGAATGGTTCAAAATTAAAATTCAAAAACCATGAATATCATTCCAAATTAAATCAGGAAGAGAATTGCAAGAATAAACTCACATCACATGCCATTTCTCTCCAACTCAAGTTCCAGAGCTCGCTCCTCCCACAATGCTGGGAGCTCGAGTTCGCCATCACTGACCACCATCTCATACACCTACGACTACCGATATTATCACCGATCACCGATCTACCACGCCTTCAATGGGCCGTTGTTCCTTCCTATGTAGCTAAGTGATATTGGCTTATGGGTCCGTGAAATGGTGGAAGATCTTCACCTAATCAATGTTCCGTAGACAACAGATTCGATACCGCTATCGCCCCCGCTTCCTTCACTTCATCCACCAACTACATCACGCGAACTACGATCGGTGAAGCTTAATGGTGCAAATAGTCGCTCTTCAATGCATAATATGGCAAGTACTCCACCCTCTCCACAAGCTTCTAGTAACCCGCCGAAAAGTATAGAGAGTTAGTCTCGAAGATAAATTGATTCTACTAACATAATATAAGTAAGTTCAAGAATCATTACTAGCCTCATCCGAGCTTCCTATAGAGAATTCTCCACCATTTCCAAGTAGGCCTTTGATGCATTTCTTGAAGTTATCTCAAGAAGAAAATCGAATCATAAGGCTTCTCTAGAACCTAGCATTAAGAAAATAAAAATAAGTTTTAAATTTAATAAATTAATTATATATATATATTAGTTCAAACTCATTTAATTTGTTTATCTCTACAGATATGAATATAAAATTTAAAATATGAAAACTTGTGGAATTTTACTTATATTTTCATAATGAAACCAAACAAGATAAATCATTCTAGTGTTTTTTTCTCTTTACATTTTTCCGGGTTTCAAACTTGTTCAGAATGCACATGATATTGTGTCATGGAGTTATATGAAACAAAATCGCAGAGTAGTGAGTACCTTGTCATACTTTCATGATATTAGAGAATGCTAATGTGTTCAAGAAACCTGAAAATTATCGCAAGATATGGTCACTTTCAAGAATAAAACTGATGATTATGTAGAAAGTTTTAACAGAAGAAAAGAAGGAATAACAAAGAGTTTATCTTAAGAAGAAGAAGAGTTTATCGTAAAAGAAGAAGGTTGTTAACAATAAATTTTGAGAACCTCAGATTTTTATGGAACTCCAACAAATGCCTTGGTCATTAGGTCCCGTAGTTTGAGCTCTTCCTTGGTGAAGGACAAACTAAGAAGACGTGAGAATGATTTTCAAAGTTGATATGGAGTTTCGTTCGATATCGATTCTCATTATGATCTAACACTTCCAAAGGAAGCAATATTTGGCTTAATCACTCGAATGGTCCATCACTGTTTCGCTCAACTCGCCCCAACACTCACTGCTGGGCACCTCTCCGTTGAAGGCATGTGTATGGAGATGATTCGTAGTTTAACGGTGTAAATAGTCGCTCTTCAATGCATACTACGGTGCAAGTACTCCACCTTCCGCATGTTTAGTAACCCGCAAAGTATAGAGAGTTAGTTTTAAGATAAATTGATTCTACTAACATAATATAAGTAAGTTCTCAAGAATCATGATCACCTCATCCGAGCTTCCAGGAGAATTTCCACCATTTCCTGGCAGCCTTTGATGAATCTTTTCCCATGGATACATCTGTTTACTTATTCCAATTTTGCAAGAAAAGGCACATTCACAATGTCGATACTAGCTCGATGGAGTACTTTTCCTAAATATTTATATATGCCTTTGGCCTCAAAGAAAATATATATATATATATATCCAAAATTCGAATCTACCATATTTAATCTTATTCTATATACCATAAGTGAAATGACTAGGATTTTTAGCGTAGTTCCTCCATTCATCGTAAGCTTTTCAACAAGAACACTTGCTTCCAAATTATCAAGATAAATTAGGGTCCAGATACAAAAAAGAAAAATAAAAGAATTTAGTGATGCATGCACAAAAGAAAGAAAGAAGCCCTCAAACGATCAAGATAAAAATAAACCAAAATAACAATTTAAACCTAAGGACCCATTGCCAGAAAATTCGCCAGACTCGACAAACACTACAAAATATCAACTATTCCTTGATAGATCAAGAACACCGCATATAGAGCACATCAAAATTGCCAAAATGAAGAACTCATTTACTTGTATTTCTCATACAATAAAAAGAAAATGCAATTAGAAGAGTTCGTTACCTTCTCCAAGATCTTTGATGGAAAACTCATTATGTGTAACTTGTTCATGGTTTTGCATCTAGAGGATCCTATTAGGGCCACATCTTTAAGGTAGACATAGCTTCAAACTCCCTGGGCTTGCCTAAATGAGAGACATGGTGAACTTTCATACACCGCTTCCATTTAATCTACTGATTTAATTGCAAATCATATGCACAAATACAAATAAAATTAAAAAATAAAAAATAAAATAAAATGCTCCTAACCCGCTTTTAATTCAATGTTGTATTAAACCTCTCGCACTAACTCGCAAAATTCAGTTTCTCGATCGTGGATTATAACTTGGATTTGCCACCCACCATAGGAAAGCTATTTGTCCACATGTACGCACAACCAAATCACCTCAAGAGGCCTACACAAACCGGGCACAATAATTGATCGTAAACGAAGCAGGTTATTGTCCCCGGAAAAGTCGTATCCATTATACACTATGTTGTGCATTCACCCGAGCAATCACCAAACTGTGACTGAGTTTATCCCTGGGCCTCGATACGTATGTATTCACCCGAGCAATCACCCATCAAACAAATAGATATATATGTTAAAGAAATAGCCTAAGAAGCTTGACTAATAATTAACACTAACCTAGAGACCGAAATTGCTATAGCACTTGTGCAGCATCCTCATCCTCCATATGTCTATAACCAAATTTCAATTTCAATATCTACTGCATACACCCAATTGAATTCTTTCATCTCGCAAGGCTAATTAAGAAAATCATTCGGGCTTCGAAAGTATATGTAGCTCAATTCATTTCTAAGAAGAATTGAAGTTCCAACCCGCCCATTCCGACACACATCATTCACCACAACTCGTTATTATCACCGCAGTATCCGGCCCTTTCTCTCCCATCAGAAGAATGTCATCTTCTTTTGTTCAAAGAACCAAAAAATCTGCTCGTCCCATGAAACAACTCGAGAATAATATATAGATAAATATATGAAATGATGCATTAGTAGACATATATAGCGTAGAAAATGAGAAAGGTATCAATTATTGAGATTAACTTAGGACTAGGAAACAAACAAAAAATAAAAGATGTTGTAATTTAACCTTAAAAGGACACCGTGAAACAGAGAGTTAACAATGGCAACGCCAAAATCTATAAATCAAACTGACCAAACTAGATGACATCGGTGAGACTGGCACCTGAGACACAAATCAATGCCCGCACATGTTCAAGTTGTTGTTTCAAGCATTATCATGATGTCGAAATCTAAACTAGATTTTAAGGCGTGCCGGCAACAAGGTGTGTCAGGTCAAAACATTTTGCTATGAATGTAAAAAGTTCATGTCTATGTCGGCAACCATTTCACTCACTTCAAGGGAAAATATATTCACAATCAGAGACTCAACATTTCAAGACATTTATGATTTTCTTTATTTTAATAAGTAAATGAAAATATATTAGAGAGAAAAGAGTATAGAACAGAGTATACATGAACAATTATATCAGCGGGAAAATAAATTTCTAATTTTTAGTAATCCTAATGGTCAGACAATTTCAAAACATGAGTCATATAGAACAAGAAGGCCGCACGCATCTTTTTGCAAGAAAATCTTAACAACCAGTGCCTGTAATCCCGGGATCCGGCACTGTACCAATTCATCATGAAAGATCTTCACGTGAACTTCCAAATACGTTTTGCAACAAGTACAATTCAAATTCACTACTTAAGAACAAATATAATTTTTTGCAAACAATCATTGAACTAAACAAATAAAAACACAGATTCAATTCAATATTGAAATAAAAAAACTATCAAACTGGGTGAAAATTGAAAACTCACATTATCATACAAACAAGCCTTCCATAACTCTTAAATTATGCCTCTTTGTCCAAGATAACCGCAAAAACAAGGAAAAGAAAAAAATTGCAATGGTGTTGATATTCTATGCACATTCTATAGGAAAATACATCATTGCGCAGATGTAATTGAGATTAGAAACCATGTATATATGTTGCAGAGCTCAAGCATGCTCCAAAGACTTTTCTTGATCAGTTGTAGGCACTCATGGATGATTGATTCATATAAGAAAACCTAATCCTACCGCTTGTCGAGGATTGATCATGCATGAAAGATTTTCCCACTGAGAATAGAGGTGATGATGGTTTGGGAAGGACCACCCATTTGTCGTTTGATGAGAGCAACTGATGACATGTGAGGTCTATCATTGGGGTCTTCCCCTAACACACACAACAAAGTAATAAAACCCGCCCTATAAACCGGCCTTCTAAGGCTAACATCCGAATAGTAGCTGACTGAAAGATGAAAAACCATAAGAACAAATTGTACCAGGAAACAAAGTTCAGGCAGAGCCATCCCAACACCATCAAAGAACAATTTCAACCCAACAAACAGCTTCTTAAAATACCTCAACAAACAAAAACAATTACCTTAAAGATTGATTTATCAATGAGTTTTCGAAAAATATGGCTTCAAATTCATCTCTAATTCCCGTAATTGATAAAAAAAAACCCCTCAATCCTATCATCCCGCCCACGATACGAAATCTCTGGAGAATACTTGCCACGGGCAAGGGCGGAGGAGGTAGAACATTGTACGCATCCAAGACCTGACATGGTCTCAGCCGTGGTGTGCCAAGGAGCAGCCGAGGCAAGAGGCCGATCCATAACACTAGTTCTCCTCGCTTGGCTACACTAAATTGTTAATCACAATCGCTGGCTTTGAGAGAAACGGTAATACAACCGGCGCAGAACTGGTGAGAGAGAGCTGAAACGACGTGGTGGGGGAGGAATCGAGGCGAACTCGACCTCTCGAGCCCATTGGGTAATGTCAGGTTAGGTTGAGGTTCGTAAGGAGATACCCCATCAGAGAGGTTTTTTTTATATGGTCGGCGGTGGTCGCGAAGGGTTATATCAATGACATATATTCGCTGAAAACAAATTTGCGCCCATTGATTCACAATAGTCAATATAGCCATGATTCGCCTTTTTTCAACATAGTTGTGTAGAACTTAACAAATTTTCCGCTAAAGGTTGTAAGAAATTAATTGAACCTGTATATATGTATTTTTTTTTAGCTACTAAATTTTTCGACCCTCGCTAAATTGTGCTACTATATCTTAAATTTCAGAGCGTGCCTAAACCTCTCTATGAGATGCTTCCAAAGCAAAGTTAACTTCCCTCAAATCCTGCATCTGTTCGCAAAAATGGAAACTAATTTTGCTTGGGAACTCTCAAAAAAATTTAGCATACCGTTAACAACCAATTTGGGAAGATATTTAGGAGTAAACTCGGTTCATGGACGAGTGACTAAGGACCATACTTCATGTAATCGGATCGATGCTTAATTTCGACTTGAAGTACCGAAAACTCGCCAGCTTTGCAAGGAGACAAATCTCAACATCAAACGCCTAAAGAATCCCTTCACAATGCAAAAACAACTAGTTCCCATGAGTTTAGAAAAGGAATAACACGTAATGTTAGTTTCTCCCGGTGGCACTCCACAAAAAGCCACCAACCTAGTTAATTGGGAAAATGTCCTCAAATCTGTGGGTTCAAGAGGCTTGGGGTTGAAATGTCTCCACCATATGAACTTGGCCTTTCTAGCGAAATTGGGGTGGAGGGTGCTTCAAGGCAATTAAAAGAATACCCAATATCTTTAAACTGTTATGAAGATATTTACCTTTGATGGAGTGAGTAAATTATAATAAATGCACGACATATGAATTGTTATTTATAATAAATATAATTTATTATAAGAACATGTCTAATCACGCCAGAACTGCTGAACGCGATTCTTTGGCCATCTTCTCCCATCAATAGTTATATAGCTTAAACCCCTTCATGTGTGGTTAGCGCACTTTTCCATCAATTACTTAAAACAATTTTGTATCAAAGTCGATAAGTGAGAAGAAAAGATCACGATTTAAGATCTATGAAAACTGAAGTAAAGAGATCAGACAAGATCTATAAACCAATGAAATCTTCATTGATGTGTGTTCTTCAAACGGTATGCAATCTATATGTTTTTTTTATTATTATTATTATTTTATTATCAGAGATGATTTTGAATTCGATGATCTGAAATATTGTGTGTTAATTTCCATATTAAGGTCAACAAATCAGAGCAAGATTGAATTTAAATATTCAGAATCATTGTTTGCGTGACAAATTTTAGATTTATTTCGAATGATTCGCTCAAAATAATAAAACTTAATTAAATATAAATAAAGATTCAGCCTCAACGCCAGAAGAAGATTTTATTTTCCTTGCAACGCCGGGATCGATCAATGTCGGTGAGGGGCGCCGTTTACGCCGTCCGCATTGTCGCTTTCAGCGCCATTGTTGGCGCCGACATCGGGCCGCTTAAGCGCTGCACACCCGACAGAAGTTTGAACAGCAGAAATATAGAATCACAGCAATCGTTAGCCGACAGTCATTATCATCACTATTTGGAATATGAAACTAAATTTCTTTTATGATGTCCATATATCCTCGTGATTTGAACCTTTTGCGGGAAATTATCCGATGAATGCTCCATTTCTTGATTTTATTATGATTGGATTATTGAATCGTGATGATTATTAAAGACACATTTCCTTAACTCAAATAAAAGAATTAATTTCATCTTGTGAAATTTTATTCAAATGACAATTTATAAATGTAAGGTTAACTAATTTAGATAGTTGCCAAAGTAACCTAAATTAGTGAGCCTTGTATTTATTGAATTGCATAAAAGGAATAAAGGGAGACTTATAAAATTCTTAATAATTTCTTTATAATTAGGAGAAATAGATCTAACCAAAGAGATCACTTCGCTTAATGATATTATCAGTTTTATTTTGTAAGTTGCTTATTGCAAAATGGTTACCCAAAGGTAACATATAAATGACACAAATAGTAAAGTGTTTGTTTTCCTCCCATAGAATGATCGATAGTGTTAAAATTTACCTAAAGGAGAATTTTAATGACATCGAAGTCTATTTATTTTATACTGCGGGCTCATTAGGAGTATTGTTATATTTGCAGCCCCACTTCATTACACTCTTTGCATCTGAATGGATCTGCTTGATAGTTTAATTCTTCTGAATGGTATGAGCGGTTCAATTCTCACTCGGGCGATGAACTCCAACTGCTTTAATAACGGATAAACCCCTCCGGCCACGGATGACAAGACCGATAAGTGGAACAATCAAAAGCTCCTGGCAAGATCCAATGCACTCGCCTGATGTTTACAGAAATGATCACGCTAATAATATCAAGATCCTCTCTTCCTCAAACCTATCGTTCAATTTTGACATCTGTTGAGGAGCGCCTTCAAGCACTAATAAGTCCTTGTGTACATTGATATTGAACTGACCACCATGAAATATATTACGTAGTTATTCAAGAACATATTTTAAACATTTATCAGTGCGTCGCAAAGCTTATTAAGACTAGGCATGGGTATGGATGAGTACTTGGTACGCTTTGTCCTTAACTCACTTCCATCAGCGCTAATTCCATTCAAATCCATTATAATACTAACAGGATCAAGTGAACTTGAATGAGCTCACCAAGAAAGTATACAAGAGGGGAAGTGAGATTAAGACAAGAAGACATAATCTGCTCTTGCTGTAACTCATGGCATGAAGAAGAAAGGAAATTAAAGGGAAAGAACTTTCCACCTAAGAAAAGTGGACCCGGGAAGGTAGCCGCAGTCATGATGGAAAATTCGTGAAGTTACATTTTTGTGGCAAGAAAGGGTATGTGAAGAAGGATCAGATTGCTGCAATTGTCTCAAGAGGAAATCTTTCTTGCACAGCAGGAATCCAATCTGTCAAGTTCCTTCAAATACTGTGGATTGATCACAACTCATGCACTAATTTAATGCATTCCTTACAATTAGGAAAACCAAAGGAAAGCGAAAGTTCCTCTGAGGTGTGAAACCGTTCTCAAGGTTGGTTCATGAGGAATAGTTGGGTACCACTACCACGTTAGAGATCGTCATCTGATGGATCTTTAAACACTTATATCCTTCACTTCCCTAGAACACTTCCTTGTCCAAATTGGGACGCCACCTGACATTCCGCTTTATTCACTGACAATTAAGTTTGATGTTAAATTTCATAGCTGGTCTGGGTATTTTATGTGATATTATACATAAAATTTTGAATCCGCGCAAATTTTGCACAAGCTTTAATAACCCCGATTCAAAGGTTGGTTCAACGCATTTAATTAATCAAATTTTTCCTAATCTGGTACGTAAGACTAGGGCACATCTCTAGGGAAAGAATAGAGAAGTTAGTGAAGGAAGGAATTACAAATCTTGACTTCAATGACATGTATGTATGATCACAAGTAAGCAAACTAAACATACAAAGAAGGTGCCATAAGAAGAATGAAGCCTCAGATAATCATATTAGAGATTGTCATCACACCTTCTGCTCATGCACTACAGAGAAATGATTTTATCACCTTTATAGATGGATCTATCTTATATGGTTTGTGCTGACATGTATGGAAGTCTCAATAATGATGATTCTAGATGTTCATACGTAGGTCGAGAGACGATAAAAAGATTAAATGAGATCGCATCAAGGCAAAGTGAATATTATGGCGTATATGATGAATCGACAAAATCCCGGTCCTTTGCCAAATCCTACACGGCATTCGTGGCTCAATACACACGCCCGGTACGCCTACGCCAGAATGGTGTTGCCGAAAGGCGAATCATTAATGGAACAATAGTATATGAGCAGCTACTTTTCTTGTATATATCATCAGGGTGAAGTTCTTCCAAAACCAGAATGTGGCATCTGAACAGAGTTCAGAGTAAACCAAAACCCCTTTGAGTTATATGATCCAGGAACTCCAATATATACATATACGGGTTGTCCAAATGGAGGCAGAATCTATAACCCACATGAGAAAAATGTTGATTCAAGAACGATATCCGGATATTTCATCGCTATTCCTGGAGCAACCTAAAGGGCATTTTATTGTCCTAACCACAAAGCAGAGAATAGTTGAAACCGGTAATGCCAGATTTTTAGAGAATGGCGAAATTAGTGGGAGTAATGAACCAAGAAAAGTAGATGTTGAAGAGATAAGAGAGGCTATCCCACCACTCTCTTTACCTCAAGAAATTATTGTCCTCAATGATAACCAATAAGTCGAGGAAAATAAGCACCATAATAGAGATGGTTCAGAAATCACCAAAGACACATTGGGTCGTTGTAGAGCCACCTAATAATAGGCACCTTTGAGGAGATCTCAAAGAGAAAGACACCAGCCACATATAGACAGGTGTATTTAAGGTGAATCGATTTTGATATCGATAAGGAAGGGATCCGCTTTCACAAGCCATGAAAGATGACTCTAGTGATGGAAGCTATGAATGAAGAGTTGAAATCTATGCCCATAATCTGTTCGATCTCATCGAATTGCCTAATAGTTGTAAAACCCGTCTGGGTTGTAAATGGGTCTTTAAGACAAAGCGATAACAAAGGCAATATCTACCATTTAAGGCCGTACTTGTGGCCAAAGGTTTCACTCAAAAGGAAGGTATTGACATAAAGATACCTTCTCTCCAATTTCCAAGAAAGATTCGCTAGAATCATCATGGCACTGTAGCTCTATTTTTATCTAGAGTTACACTAAATGGTGAAACCTCCAGATTCTAATGTGTTCTGGATGAAGATCTACATGGAACAACCCTAAGGTTCCATAAAGAAAGAAAATGAACACCTAGTTTGCAAATTAAAGAAATCCATTTACTGAATGAACAGCTTCCTGCACAATGGTATATTAAGTTTAATAATAATGTATTATGATCTTTCATTTTAAATAGAACATTGTTGATCACAGATATATCCAAAGTTAATGGTTAAGTTTATATTTCCTCGAATCAGATGTGGATGATATTTTGTCAAGAGAGTGATCTGGCTACAGGTGTCCAAGAACATTCTAAAACTAAGACAACAAATACATAATAAAAACATACGCATCGCAGACTTTAGACTGATCTCCCGAGTTAAGCAGTTAACATCTCGGGAATATATAATGACTTTAAGCTTAGAGAGAGATTTGATTATGTTATGTTCATCGGTATTGCAATTATTGTATCAGGACAAATTAAGTAAATGCAGCGTCATAATAATAGTTGAAAGGAGCAAATGAAAATTCTCATGATCGTACCAAGCGGAGCTTTGATTTATCGCCAAACATGTATAAACCGATTCAAGATATGAGGCGATTCGATCGATTTGCTGTTAACAAATCGTGGATCACGTGATGTCATAATCAGTTTAGGTGTACAAGTGGGAGAACGTTATTTCCATATTAAAATGAAGGGTACCCCACTTAACCTGGTATCATTAATGTTAACACCAATATTTTGAAATCATGGTAAATGAGATATATTAATTTTACGATGCAAGTAAATTATAATAAATGTAATTATTTATAAAAACAGTTATTTATGTCAGTTATAATTTATTATGCAACGGGGCTTATTCAATTACACGTTAGAACCGCTTAAACGTGTATTCTTGACCCTTCTCCTATCAATGTTTATATATACTTAAACCCTTCATGTGTAGGTTAGCACTTCTTCCGCGCCAATTACGTAAAACAAATTCCTGCAATGCTCATGCGAGGTTACAGATCAACGATTTAAGCATCTATAACTGGCGGAAAGAGACAAGATTTGGGATCTATAAATCACGGAATCTCTCACACAAGTAAGGTTTCAAACGATATGCAATCTATATGTTTTTATTTTATTTATATTATTATTTATTATCGAGGGATGAAGCCACCTGATGATCCGAAGACAAGGCACTTCCGTATTACGCCACATCGGAATGTCTCCAACATATGAACTCATTTTCAGCGAAATTGGGGTGGAGGGTGCTTCAAGGCAATTACGAATTGTGGGTCAGTTAACTATAAATACATGGCAGAACAACTTAATGACTCTTAAGAGATGAATTGACGGTCAATGATCTGGTAAGGAGGCAAAGGTAAAGGGAGATAACTCAAGGCCTGCGAAATCTGGTGGGTAATGTCAGAAACACAAGCTTTAGGATGGACAACTGGCTAGAAGAGAAACCCCTCAAGGATCACCTCCTCCGTGAGATAGATTTGGTCGAGCTTTATAAGCAGGTTTCTGCCTACTGGACACCCGGAAGAGGTTGGGACTAGGAAGCTCACCTGGGCTACTCCGTTGAAGTGAAGAGAAATAGCAACATAACTATTAGAGAAACAGAGGAGGAAAAAGATAAGTGGTGTTGGGGATACAATAAAGATGAATCCTACAGTGTCAGCTCGGCCTACAAAGTGTCATCAGGAGACCTGTGGCTGCAAGAAAATAAGGAGTGGTAGTAGATATGGCGGCTTGCAGTCCCTAATAGAATGTTAGCCTTGATGTGGATGCTCATTTTGCAAGGAAGAAAAGGAAGACGCATACCACATCTTTAGAAATTGTCCTGCAGCTGGGAATATCTGGTTACATATTTTGCCACCTCAAGAGGTGCCGAGGCAACAAAGATGGCTTTCGAGGAGTGGTTAACACGTAACTTAAACTCACCAATTGCGACATCCCTGAACCCAGGTTGGAACACGGCCTTTCCAGTCATCATTTAAAAGTTTGTGGAGATGGAGAAACAACTGGGTTTTCAGAGAAGAACCAACACCAAGAGGCTGCCAGTTAAATGATAAATAAGTGATGAGATCATCAACACTCTATATATGATGATCAACAGGTCAAAAGAAACGATCAGGAGCCATGAACCACCGCTGAAAGGTGGTTAACTCTGAACACGGACGACTCAGTGGCAACTAGAGCAACTGGGGGAGGTCTGCTGAGAGATCAAAGTGGAAATTGGATAAAGGGGGTTCATGGTGAATATCGGAAGATGCAATGAAGTGGAGGCTGAGCTATGGGTAGTTTTGCATGGTCTGAAAATGGCCTGGGAAAATGAAAATAGAAAAGTTCACTGAATTGACCCTCTCAGTGATTATAACATAATTGCCAGATGTTCCCAATCTGATTTGCAAGAATGTCCTCTGACACTCCTACATGCCTGTTAACTTGCCACAAAATGTCATGTTTGTGAAGCTGGTGGGTTTGCAAACTATTTAGTAATGAAGTATAAAACAGACCGAGGTGTTCATATCTTGAATCGACCTCGGTGGAGCTTCTGCTGGGCTCGAGGACAACACTAGTGCACAGAAGAAAGTTATGGAATACATAAACAAATTCACTACTGCCTAGTATGCCCAAAGTCTGAGGTCGTCTCTTCTATTAATAAATAAAGAATAATAAAAAGAGATGGTAGGTAAATCAAACTTCTTTGATGAGACGTTTCCTAGCAATACCCTTTGTTCGCTAGTTCTTTTCAACTGAACCGACTAGAAATTAATTAATTCAAGCTCCAACCCAAATTTCTTTCTTTTACACTTAGATTTTGGCTTAAATGAGCACTTTACAAATCCTTCGAGTTATGCACACTTGAAGCCTTCTTTAATGGTTAGTGAGACTCTCTCTCTTGCTCTCAAGATGTATCAAATACAACTCAAGTTATAATGCACACAAATGTGTACTAAATGAATGCACCAAGAATCTAGATTGAGAATTTATTAGCAAGAGAAATGATGGTTGAGAGAATAACAAACAAACATAGCAATAAATTGTCCCAAACAATATATAAAGGTCAGAAGAACCGATCGATCAAGCACTGTAACCCATCAACTGTTTAATAAATGCACTAGCCATTATGTATTTAATGTGTTGCATATGATTGTTTTATGACCGTTGGGCTCAAACAGTTGATCATTTCATCTACCAAGATAAAGTAGAAAATAACCATTTCATACCCCAAACGATCAGTTGTAATCTTTCATCTGCAACCGCCCACTGCTGACTGAACTGATCACCATGGTAAATAAACTGGATCAATAATCATCTTAGCTGGAGGACATATCAAAACAGCTTGTTTGTTCAAAGTGTTTGGCTTTGGTCTGTCAACCCTTTTTGCTCTAAATCAGTTCCTAACCTTAAATAACTCTTTTAAGCATATTTTCAATTTCAAATAACTAAGGTTTGATTATTAAAGATGGATTTTAAAATATTTAACCAATTCAAAGTCAAAACAAGTTAAAATCACGAAATTTGCAAAGAAACCTTTTGTATCTAAGATTTTTCAATGAATCAATGCATATTTTGTTTTCTGAATTTTCAAAATTGAGAAGACTTCTTATCTTTGGTTCTTCATTGAACTTGTCTAAATTTATCAAGGTTTGATCACCCTTGTGGTGTTTTTAACTCTTAGAGTTCTTGTTTCTTTATATTCAAGATTTCTAGTGGATCAATCGATCTAATTTTAGCTTTTCAGTGGTGTTTATACTTTTGACCGTGGGTTCATAAGATATAATTCCTTGCAAATTCGTAATAATGCATAAAAATATAACTTTTCTTGTGTACTATTTCTTGTATCATCCACTTTTGTTTCATTTCTATAAATTAAACGTATTTTTTATATTATATTTGTTTTTCAGAGAATATGACCTAAATCGTTCTACATATAATCATCTATATTATAAAATTACATGTTATAGGGTAAAAAAAAACTTATTTTATAAATTTATTTTATATTTCATAAGAGTTGACTTAGAAAATGTCACCATTAAAGCGTATTTAAAAAACCATATTTGTGTTGGTAGAATTTAAGAAGCACTTTTATAAGTTATAACTATAAAAATCATTTAAAATGTTTTTTTTTTAGAAAAAAAACTTTACACATGATTTGTTTAAAAATATTTCTATAGAAAACACTTCCATTAAGAACACTTTGAATATTGATGATGCCTTTTCAACCGAATCGGCCGGGCGCAGTAGGGTCACTGGCCGACCCGATTGTTTGTGGGCCGATGCGTGCGTTTGATCGCCTGGCCGGTGCGTGATCGCTATACTGCTGATTCGCCTCTGACACTGGCCGTGCCAAAGAAAGGTTACAGGCTGCGCTCACGGCCCCGATGCCGTCGCTTTCTTCGAAGCGAGATCTGAGGTTAATGCCATATGCGTCTAAGAGTGCTATGATACCATACCTTTCTGTCATCGGGGCATTTTGTATTTATAGTAGATGTTCAACCAGTTGTACTGTACCTAGGATTTGCTCCCACAGATGTGGTTTTTTCTGAATGTTATCTGATTTTGGTAAATGGGATTTAGAAAGAGCTGCTTATTTGGGATAATCTCTTCCATCGATATGAGATCCAACCGGTGGGATCCGTATTATTTTCCTTTTCCTTATTGATAAGATTTGGTTTGATTAGCGTGATGATATCTTGTTAGGGATTATTCATTTTCTCGTATTGGCGAAATACAATCCGATTTGATGTGGATAGTGAATCTCACTCATCCATATCACCTTCGGTCAGCGGTCAAAGCTCTCGCCAATGCACTTGCGACCGGCGGTCTGGCATTGCGCTGGCGTGCCTCTTCTTTAAGGTTGGTGAGTGGGCCTGGCGAGCCCATTTTTCAAACCCTATCGCTGCCCCACCTCGGCAACGTACGTGGGCAAGGGCCGTGATCGCTTTCTTGCATCGGATGCCATTTCCACGCCATTCGCTTCGGCGTCGGTTAGTTAAGGCTATCGCCATATGCGTCTTGGTGATAATGATGACTTCGCTGCACCGCTTTCCAATAAAATTTTCAGCTTTCGCCGCTACCTCCTTTGTCCCCGCGCTTTTCTCCGGGTCCTCCAACCTCTTCCGTGATCACGCATTTATTTACCCAGTTCTCGTCGACCTTTGCGGTAGAGTCTTTTTCTCGGGTATTTTGTGCTTCTTCCATTTATTCTCTCGACCATCGCTTCTACCTTTGGTTTCGACGTACACCGCTGCTAGTGGTTAGATTGATTGATTCGCCAGCTTTACGCAGGTCCGGTCTACTTATTGGCAATGACTCGCTTGTTGCCGCCTGATCTGCTAGATGCTTCCACTGCCGCCGCTAACTCCCAACGTTTTCAGTTCCTCCTCCTTAGATAAGGATAAAGGGAAAATAAAACTACCAAATATCCAAATTGATACTTTAACTGTCATTCAACATGTCGTGGTCAGGGGACCTAGCAAGGTCGGTCCTTCGTATGGTTGCCTTTGGCCGAACGTTATCGACCGGCGCCCGAGCATGGACCCCGACGCCTCGAGACTTTTTGGCGTGGCTTCCGTGCCTGGATGGTATGTTTCTTCGAGGTCGCCCTTGATAATGGTCTGCTTTTCCAACGCACCCTTCATGATGGGTTCCCGCAACATTTCAACGTCCGTCCCAACTCGCTCCCAATGGTATTTTGCGGGCCTATTGGCTTTTATGGACGTAGGTCGCGTCCCCCAGCGTGGCTTTGCTCCTCTATCTTTAGACCAAAGCAGATCACCGAGGGTTTTATCGTAGCGCCTCATTCCTTCAGATCTTCACTTTCCTTCCTCCCCATAGGCTTTTAAGTACCTTATTACAGCGTGTCTAACGGGAATATGATCCTTCCGACAAGGATTTGACATCTCAAGCGCTCTGTTGGCTGACCACCCTTGATACAATCTTTGTGAGTGTTTGCTTTGTTTTTGATGTAACTCGTGTGAAGGTTGTTGAATATTTCGACTTTGCATTACTCTCACAAGCTCCTAAGTGCTCGACCTTAGTGCTAAGATAATGTCGAGTTTCAAGGTTGGGCACGTCCTCGCCGCCCCACGATTTACAAAATCGGATATTCCCGGTCCATCTAATTTGAGGTCTACGCGCTCCGGGCCGCTTCTAGGCCCTGCCTCTTCCACCATGGGATCTTCTTCCATTAGGCGCACGCACACCACTGTGGAAGAGATTTTGTCCACTTGGGGCAATCGCCTCTAAGCCCCTGAAAGTGTGGAATCAAAAATCGTTCACCAGAAAGATCGCTGTTTCGTGCCAAGGTTCAGAAACAGCATCACTTCTTACCGGAAATGAGCGGCTAGCCAGTCGCGCCGAGGCTTCGTGGTCACGAAGCCTCCGCCTTTCTGGAAGCCTCGGGGTCAGAAGGCAAAAATCTCGATGGGAGCACCGCTACGGTTATGTCACCGCTCGAACTGCCGAGCGCGCCACTGGCGGTGGAAGAGCAAAGAAAACTGGAATCGGCGTCGCGGCGATGAGACTTTCGCTTCTTCAATGCCGAACTCGCGGCAGGCGATCTTGTCCGCCTGGGCGATTCTCGACCAAGCGCCGCCCGCTGATGGCGCTCGCCTCGCCCTTCAGTGCGCCGTTTCAGTCCCCGATTCTGGCGTTCGCTGTGCTGGATCCCAGAGCACGACACGATCAGCGCTGATGCGCGCGTCACTATTTGAAGGGTCCGTCATAGCGCCAAAACCAGAACCAAAAGGTAAAAACGCCGACGAGGCGCAAGGTTCTTTTCTTCTGTTTTAATTCGTTTTAAGAACTGTACAAATGTATGATCAAGAGTGGAGAGAGAATCCGATCTAAAGACACCGTTGCTCGTGCCCGCTAAAAGTGTAGAGGAGATGAAGTTCAATAGTTACAATAATACAGTCAAAGATCCTGGTAGAGCCCCAAAAACAGGATCAGACTGAGACCCCGATGGCTTGCAAATTCTCCCACATAAGTCACTTCTCCTTCCTTCCTTAGGGAGAGGAGTCACATCCTCATGAGCCAATATGAGTTCAAGAGAGCCAGGCGCTTAATGGTGACCACGATAAAGTAGATGCCAGCCTAGCCGTGGTCGTGGCGAAGGCCTCCGAGGCCAGGGCGCCGCTTAGACACAAATACCGACGCCTTCGAGGTCAGAATCATGAGCGGTCGGTCGAGGAGGTCGATCGCTGATCTTCACCAAGAAATATCCCCGTCGCCGTAGGATGATGTTATTAGCAGATCGAGGACCGCCGTTGCTCATGGCCTCGGTGGCTCGCCGCCAAGGCCGTTAACGCTTCACCCAGATGCGAACCCAACCGATCTCCACACACTGAGATGCAGATGAGTCTTCAACACCAGAACTGATATCCGTCGCTTCCATTCCCCATCTCATCGCCCGTCTTCTCCCTTCCGCCGACGCCTAAAGCTTCGCATCTACGCCTCGCCGTTATCGGACTTTGCATTTTTTACAGGCAACGTTTTTTGACGTCACAGGCGTAGCTCTTCAATAATGAATCATTATCGCCGTCGCGTTTCCATCGTAGCTTTTCGCTTTTCTTCACGAATCGTATGGCCCGACCAGGGTCTCGAGTTGCACCAGTTGCCAGCCGAGTCGCGGCGCCGCTAATTTGTATGAACTGACTGATCTTAGCCGCGACACCTATTTTCGCGTAGCCTGCCAATTTGCCGCGGGCCTTGGCCAATGAGCCGCCGTAGCCGAAGCCGATTTAGGCCGTAACGTCGGCGCCAGGTAGCGCCGAGCGCCTGTCGAACGCAGACCGCGGCCCGCTTCATGGCTGGATAGGGCTCGTCCATATGAACTCGCTAAGGCGAATCGCCGGCGTGGCTCATCTATGTGGACTTCGAGAGCTCGCCACGCGAATGGGCGAGCTCGCCCATGAATCAGCTGGAAGAGTTCGCCGGAGGCGAACTCGCCAATTCGCGAATCAAGGAGCGTGGCTCGCCTATGTGGACTTTCTAGGAGGAGCTCACAATGCGTAATGGGGCCGCGTAGCTGGCCCCGTGAACTGGGCAGGGAAGCAGTTCGCCAATATGAACTCACCGCGAATCACAGCGGTGGTCGCCCGTGACTTTTGTGGCGAGTTTCACAACGCGCGCCGGCGAGCTCGCCCCCGCGGAACTCGCCACCGCGAATCGGCGCAGTCGCTGGCGCGACTTCTAGGAAGAGCTTCGCCAATGCGAATAGCTAGCGTGCAGCTCGCCCCAGAATCGCCAAAAGAGTTCGCCATAACCGCTGGGCAGTCAGCCCATGTGAGTTATCGCCCGCCGGGCCGAAGCCGTTCAACCGGTGGCTCAGGCTTCGACCGCCCGCAGCGTGCACAACTAGTCAAAGTGAGCTGCCTCGCGCCGCGGGCTCTGGGCGGCGTTTCCAACCGAAAGGGCGATGTAGCCGAGTGGCAATGAGCCCGAGCCGACCGACTCTGAGGCGCGCGGCCTCGTGCAGAGTAGATGAGCTCGTCAAAGTGAGCTATTCGTCCCGCCGTGGCCTCGTGGCTGCCTCCAGCCGAGTGCGGCTATAGCCAGCACGTAGCCTCGAAATTGACTCGACCCGAGGCGCCGTGGCCTGTGCAGCAGATAGCCTCCGTCATGAGTCGCCGCTCCCGCCGGCCTGCCCCGTACCAGTAGCAATGTTGCCGAAAGTGGCAATGTACCGAGTCGACCGACTCGAGGCGGCGTGGTCAGGCAGAGAGGACGAACTCGGGCCAAAGTGAGCCGCTTGGTTCTCGGGCGCTGCGGGCTCAGTGCCCAACCGAGGGCGATGTAGCCGAGCGGCAATGTAGCCCGAGCCGACCGACCCGAGGCGCTGCGGGTTCGTGCGCAGCAGACAATCGCCAGCGAGCCGCCGCTCCCGGGCGCCAGGCCTGGTGGCGTCACCAGTAGCTGATGTAGCCGAGCGGCAACAGCCTGCCGACCGACTCCCGAGGCGCCGCGTGGGCCTCGTGCGCAGGTGATGAGCCTGCCGTAGTGAGTCGCCGCAGAGTCTGGCCCATGTGCACCGCTAGAGGAGCTCTTACCGCGAACTACTGGGCGTAGCTCGTCAATGAACAGCTAGAAGAGCTCGCGGGCCGCGAACGTCAAGGCGTAGCTCGCCACAATGTGAATGGGCCAGAAGAGCCACACACAGCTATCGGTCATCGTCAGTCGCCTAATCGAGATGGCTCAGGTAGCGCGGACCTTTGATTGAATCACGCATGTGGCTATCTCGACTTCTGATTCTCTTGGAAAGGTGCGAACGTCTTTAATGCTGATCGATGGAGAATTTGGAACGTTCGTGACTTTTTTGAAAAAGCTAGCCTTTATAAATGGCGCTTGTTGCCGGCTTATTCTTTGTATATTATTTTTCCGTGCAAAACCAATCGTGAGATGAATCGTCGAGTCCGGTCAGCTCTCTATCGGGATCCACCCGAGATTCCGGGAGCCGTCCCTGTCTCGCTTCGTCAGGGAGTTGTAAGCCCCTAGTCTCCCTTTATGGGACCATGTTATTCCCTAGCTTTCAGGCTAGGAATGCTAGTCCGAGAGGGCTGCATCTCTTTACGCCGCTTCAGTCTGCCCCTTTTTTCTTTTTCTCTTCTCCTTCTCCTTCTTTTCTCCTCTTTTCTTTCTCCCTTTCCTTTTGTTTCTTCGCATAAACTCTTCCATCCCTTTTCTTTCTTCCTCCTCTTTTCCACTTCTTTCCTTTCCTTCTCCTTCTTTTCATTCTCTTCCTGTCTCTTTTCTTTTTTTTTTAGTGGAACTACTCAGATCGAGTGTAATCCACTATCACCGACAAACCGAATGTATCCATTGAACAAAGGTGGCTTTTATGTCTATGAACTTTCTCATTATGTATTTCTCTGTGTCTTATATATACATCCAATCGTTAGATATCATCAATAATCCACAATTTCAACTCGGGTTATATAAGAACTATATATGATTCATTTAATATTACAAACCAGGCTTCATCGTAAAAACGCTGTATGCCTTGCAGATTCCATGTATGTCGTAAGATTCTTTCCTCTCTTGCCGTTTCATAATTACAGCCCACACTCAGATATGATGGCGGACCTTCCTGGGCCAGCTTCGCTTCAGGCGCCTGCCTCTTCCTCATTGAAGAGTTTTCACACCAAATCACCCTGTAGATTATATAGCTCCAGTTTGACTCTTAATATAGTGCACTCGATGTCTTCCTTTGATAATCCTCAGATGCCTTTAGAACTTGCTCACATTTTTCATCCAGAGTTCTGTTAGATCTAAGGGCCCTTCATCACAGTGCCCACCATGCTTAACTCGATCCCTGAGACTTTTATTCACCTCAACTGGGCTACTTTCACTCAAAGGTCAAGGCCAGGCGAACGGGGGGGCCTCCCCCGGGTTGCCGACCCGTGTCGTCCTATAGTTCACATAGAGTACTGGGTATATTCTACCCGCTTCCTAAGGTCTTCCGCACTGGTCTTCACACAGCCCGATATGACTTCGCCCGACCGTCATTGATTATGGTGGTCGAGATGAGTAATAATTTTTAATTCCGAGCTCCACGTAAAATCTCCGACCGCGTTGTCGAATCGTTCCGCTGTCCGGCACGCGGCGCCTGTGATACCAAACCCGCATACGGCGGCTCGCCACAAACGGCGTATCTCTCGCCCGTAATCGCGCTGGGGTTTCCCGCTTCGCCACTGCGAAGTAATCAATACGACGATTATGACTGCAACGCACCTACCACACTTGCAGTCCCATGTCCAAACCCCACCGCTGGAATCCGCCGTGGGCCAGTGGATCGGCGTTAAGGGCTCCCCGGCGCGGAGGCGTGAGATCTCGCATGCTCTCGCATTCCGCATTTCACTAAGCTCACGATCTTTAAGTCAGAGCCAGAGTATCCCTCATCCCCAAGATTCTTCCTGGCCGCTCGAGTCTGACATTCGATATGCCCTCGTGTACTTTCAAGACGACTCTGTCTTCTCCTCGCTTATGCATTTAAGGAAAGGTGTAAAATCCGCCAGAAGGCTTCCCTTATGATTGGTAAACCCGGGCGCACTTACTCTTATCTTACCGCTTCGGGTCGTTAGGTAGGCTTCTCCGTCTATAATATAATCCCATATGGCTCGATCCAGCCCGTCAGACCAATCCGCAACTTCTCACGGTAGAGATCATCAGGGTTCATGTGCACTGGGACAGTGTCAACTGCCAGAAATCTTCCAAATGGTGGCCGTGGCTAGCTTTGCCAAGGCGTCGGCTTGGGAGTTCAAGCCCGGGACATGCTTGACTTGGAACCAACACGAATTTTTTAATATGTCGAACCTCATGAGGTATAGAATCATCCTTCACTTTGGCCTCGTAGGTATCTTCTATTTGGTCTCGACCACCACCGGGTCACCAAACCTAATGGTCGACTTCTAATGATAACAGGCCGAGCCCATATGACGGCCCCGCACTCGCCTTCGCTGTTAAAGCATGAACCAACTGAAAGTGCGTACTCAATATCTATTCTCCGCGTTAGGATAAACAACTGCCTCACCTTGCTGCTCAAGCTCCATCTACAGAGAGTTTCCAAGTAGGAGGCCTGGCCGCTGCTTGGGCGCCCTAGCGGGTTCCCCGCTAATGTAAACTCCGAGACGGCAAGTCACAAGACTTCACCCCTTTATTGCGCTGTGATTCGATAATTAACTCGCCAAACAGGCTCCACTCATCAGCCCGAGGAATTTCGTTTATGCAACACTTGTTTCATTGGGTATTCGCTGGAACTTACGCATGAGCCCGAAATATGGGCGGAGCTCCAGCTGCCATTACGCAGCTAAAAATTAACTTTTCCATTCTTGGGTACTCCTCCTTTGTCTTCCAGAGCTCTACGAATAGTAAACTCAAGGCCGAATCCGCTTTTTATCTCGAGACGAGGACAACACAAGCCAAAGTCCAACACGACTAAGTATAGAGTAAGGAGCTCCCCTTCGACAGGGCTTACTAGAATGGGAGGGGAACTCAGGTATGTTTTCAAAGCTGAGAATGCCTCTTCACACTTTGTATCCCATTCAAAGGCTTTCTTTCGAACTCGAAGAAAGGTCACTTGCCCCCGGGATACGAACCGGCTTAAAGCCGCAATCCTCCTTGTCAGGCGTTGTACTTCCTTTATACTGTAGGGTGACGCAAAGGTTGGCGATCTTAATTCTTTCTGATTTGGCTCTGCCAATTCCCTGCTGTTCACTATGAAACCCAGAATTTTCCTACCGATATCTAAGGCACACTCGGGCCGGATTTAGCTTCATGTTGTAACTTCTTAAGATTTAAACGCTGGTAGATGAGGAAGAGGTCGGCCGGTGGATTTTACCAAAGATGTCGCCTATGTATACCTCCATAGTTGCGCCCTATCCGTCTCGGAATATCCAATCGTCAACCGGTAGGTGGCTCCCGCGTTTCAGTCCAAACGCAACACCGATACACAGCCCTGCTGTGACGAACGAGGTCTTTTCTTGGCCGCCAGGGTCCATATTGATCTGGTTGTAGCCGAAGAAGGCATCCATAAACTCGCAGTTCGCGGCACCGCGTGGCGTCCACGAGGTCGATCCTCGACAAAGGGAAGCTGTCCTTTGGGAATGCTTTGTTTATGTCGGTGAAGTCGATACAAAGTCGCCACTTCGCTACTGGGCTTTCTCGACGAAAGCAACGACGCTTGCCAACCACTCAGGATATTCCACCTCCTTATCGCTCCCGCTTGGAGGAGCTTGCCGAATTCTCATTACGGCTTTTGCCTTCAGGGCGAAGCTCCTTCGCTTTGCTTGACCGGGTTTGAAGGATGGATGGTGTTCACTTACGGTGATTAATGAGTTCCTCCCATGTCCGCCTACTTCCATGCGAAGACGTCTCTGTTTTGTCTCAAAAACTGAGTAAGGAGGCTTTTAAGGTCTTCCGCTAACTTGGATCCAATGCGCGAGATACCCGGTCGTCATCCGCACACGCGTTCCGGGCTTCTCGATGGCTCGCCCGTGATCACCTCGTCAAGGCGATGCTCTGAGCTCTGCAATCCGGCAGAACAATCGCTGTTTTACGGAGGTCAGGTGGCATTCCGCCACCCGCTGATCTCCTCGAACCGCCCCTACTCCGTATGGTTGGGAACTTGATTATCATGTGGTACGCAGAGGGACGGCTTTATCAAGGCTGAGAGAGGGTCTACCTAACAACATGCTGAGGCCGATGGGGCGCTCAATGATAATCTACCGTTGTCGCCGCCGCGCGGGGCTCCCCAGGTGTGAGCACCCGCTTGATCAGCCCAGCGCAGCACCTTCCCCGTAAAATCCTCGCAGATGTGTGTCGACAGTTCCGCTTTTTTCTCCCAACGCCCATCTTATCGGCTGGCCGACGCAGCGTCACCGAACTCCCGCTGTCAATTGCGACCCAATGAACTCGCCTTGTTGGTCACCATCGCACGAACTACCAAAGGGTCGTCGGTGAGGTGTTAGCATCCCTCTAGATCCTGGTCAGAGAACAGATGATGTGTCGAAAATGCTGGCAATTGATAATCAATAGACTTCCTTATTTCCACTGACCATCGCAGATGGGGCTTTCCGTTGAATCCAGACACTTCTCCTCCTCCTCGCGAATCCTCCCGAGATCACCGATTTCCCCAAGGGGTTGTCAGGCCGAGTCGCCATCCGAGCCTACGTCGGGCTGAAGTTGGGACCCGGCTCCGGGCTTGATCGGGCTTGACTCAAACTGATTCTTCGAGATATGAAACGGGTGTATCCGCCGTATTAAGTATTCTATTTCTCTCGAGTCAGATGCGCAGAAGTCCGTGCGATGTCCGTAGTCCCTTGTGCGGAACTCGCAAAGACGGAGTTGTTCACAGAGGATCTCGACTTCATCCGAGTCGCCAATCCCAGAACGACCGCCGACTCGCGACAGACCCGTGATACCGAGGCGGCCGTAGCGCCGCGAATAACTGCCGCCGCTTCTCTGATCGGTGGACCCGCACGATCTCCGAGGTTGCCACGCCTGGATCAGCACTTTCTTTGGAGATCCTTCGGTCGCTTTGTTCCGGGCTTCACCCCGCCTGTCTGCTCCACTCTTCTTTATGGGCGGAGGGAGCCTTCAAGGCGTGAGGCCTTTATACTTCTTCGCTGCGCACCCCACATGCTTGCTCGGTGTTCTTTTTGGGGACGGAAAACATCATATCCTTTGATTGCACTCTAACCCGCAATGAACAAGGATCGCTAATTTTCATCGTAGAGATGTCTATCTTCGCGACTTGCCAATCTTTGCACGTAGGACTTCGTACTTTCCCGAGCCCGCTGATTTGGCCAATAAATGGTAACTCGTTTGTCCGCCCCGATGGCGGGGAGACGAACGCAAATGGATAGTTCTCTGAATGAAGAGACCACATGGAATTTTACAACGGGGTCGCGCCGACTCGCCAGACAGTTTCGCACGACAGGTCCCGAATACCCATGTAACTCCATTTGATTTTGTAAGTATTGAGGTGGTCGACGGATCTTTATCCCATCGAACGCTCACTGCGCATTCCTTCGACCTGGAAGAGGGTAAAGAATCTACTGTAGTGTGATTCGGGCTTTGGTCGTACTCAAGGTGTCCATAAAGGCTCAAGGCCCCTTAACCACCTCCTTCACTACCGAGTTCTTGTTGAAGGCTTAAACCCTCGCTCCTACGACACCCTCCCGCCTCCCGGGCCGAGGGTGAGGTAGTTCTTCATTCCCAACATGTCCTCCGAGCATTGTCTGCTTTCCCCTCTTCCGTGGCCAATCGTGGTCCGTGCCCTCGTCAGTTTACCGCTTATGTTTCGTCATCTCGGGGAATGTCATGACCGTGTTGTTCCTCACTGGGAACGCTATGACCTTCCCGGGTCTCGCCGTGTCTCCCCGCGGGAGGTTGCAACCGCCCGTAAGCCGCTCTAACTCTTCTATCGCGCTGGACGACGAAGGAAATGCCCCACTTTATTCTTCTTATTGCCAGATTGTCGCCCAGAGGTTCGCCGTCCGCGCTGTTCGGGGACTCGTGATCCCATGGATTGGCGCTGCCCCGCCGGTTCGTTGATACCATCGCGAATCGGTAAATTGCTATATTTATAAATAAATGCCGTTCTACGCATCGGCACCAACCGACGATTTTTCAACCGGAATCGCGGGCGCGCGGTCGTTGGCCGACCCGATTGTTTGTAAGGCGCGCTTAATCGCTCGCCGGCGCAGTGACGCGCATCGCTGACCGCAGCTTCGGACGCGTGACTCGGGCCGCGAAAAACAAGGAAGAAAGCGAGGCCCGCGAGGGCGGCACCGCCGCCCGATAAGTCGCTTTCTTTCTCTCGAGAGAAAAGAGACCGCGAGGCGAATGTGTCAGACATGCGCTTCAAGAATGGCCAAGGTCACGCATCTTCACCACGCGCCGCCAGATTTATAAGTAGGATGCTCAACCAAATAGACCGCATCTAGGATTTGCTCCCATTGGACGGCCTTTCTTATCAAGATTCGTGTTACTAGAGCACTGCTTATTTAGGCAATCTTCCTTCCCCATCGGAGCGGTAGATCCAACAGCACACGAGATATTTTCCTTCAACATGATCACGATCTGCGACGATATCTGCTAGCCGCTATTCTATTTTCCTCGTATCGGCCAAATACAACTGGATTCATATGATACTGACCTTCTGACCATCCAAGACCGTCTGCCTACGGCCGGCCGCTGGGCCTTCCAGACCGAGGGACCGAAGGGCCCGCACGCGCCGGCGTGCCTCTCGGAGCCAGCGAAACGGCCTACGGTGCCCCATTTTTCAAACCCTATCAAATATAATTATTATCAAACACTTTTATTTTTAACTTACTAAAACTAAAAATGATTTCATAATTATAGATAGGTTGAAAATTATATTATTGAAAACTTATATAAAATGATCCATATATTTTAATATAAATATTTATATTTTTAACTATAAAAATATAAATATTATCTTAGTAAAAACATAATTGATTTTTTTGGTTCAAAATAAATAATAATGATTCAAAATTAATAACCATTAATAATATATTATTTGAAATACATTTATAAAAGATAAAGTTCATTCTCAAACTAATCCCCTTACCAACGCTACCATCACAACATGTGATAATCACCACATAACACAGCCATGCTCCTGCCGCTCAAGTTCAAAACATTCGACAAGCTGGTGAGAAACTCACCGTCTGGGTTCATATTTAATTTAATACTCAATATAATAAAAAAAAAATTATATTATCGAATTGAAGTTCGACACGAGGATTGAGTTTTGGGTCCAATTTCAAAAGGTCGGTAGGCATAAAAATTGAGAAAGATTAGGCCCATTTGGGTGGATGGTGGTCCTAATCGTGGTGTCCGATGGGCTCTCGAGGTTTTTCGAGACCCTTTCAAAAAGTCGTAGTCTTGTTTGGCGACAAAGGTAGCTGTTAGCCACTTTAAGGACAACTTTGTTTACAATTATCTCCCTCCATAAATCATTTTCTTGTTTCTACTCAGTAACAATGCTTTTATATTGTAAAACAAAAGAAAGCATAGGATTCCAATTGTCAGGCCTGAAACCTTATCTAGGGTATGATTATTATTTCACATCTCAAGCCAAATGCTTGAAACGCGAAATGATATAAAAATTCATTTTACTACTGGATTGTGTTCAGTTACTAAATTTCATGTTCAGAATAATATGAAACATTTTAAATTCCTTAATTTCAAATTCAAAATTTCATGCCTTGGACTAATTCCTGATGTGACATAGTGATATCAAAAATCAATTCCTAACTCGGATTTATTTAGCTTGGTAAAAATTGTTTGTCCATTTAACCTCATAGTCTCATAAATCATAATGAGCATGTTATGTTAGCATAAAAACATTTGTTACATCTCATATTGAATAAAGAAAAAAGCTCAAAATATTATATAAACATGGGTTTTCCTCAACTTAGCATTAGAGCGATGAAGCCTCCAGTCGAACAACTATTACATGGTTGGGCATGTTGTTACACCAACCACCTTGAAAGATATAAGATCGTCATATTTCACATCTATATTAAATATTAAATATGAACTTTTGTTAACATAATAGCTCTTATATATAAATGTTTGAGAGTTTTCTGAGCCAAACAGTATAAAAGACATCACTTCATCCTGGATCCTACTAGGCTAATTTATGTGTATGTTGTGCGACCCATAATTGGACATCTCAATGTCGGATGTTCGAGTGCTTCTAACCCAACTAAATATAAAAGTTTAGATTGTTCGGATGTGTTTAGCAAACTAACCCACATGGGTCTTGAATGGAATGATAAATTGAATATGAGGAGGGAGGGAGGGAGGGAGGGAGGGAGGAATAGGATAATTAAGCCATTTGGAAGAGGGAGAAGTTGCTAGTTGCTAGTAGCTTGCTGCTTGCATGTGGGAAATAGGGAGCGTGGAGGGGTCGAGGATGACACGCGTGGCACACATGTCGCACACGCCCAGCAGTCGAGTTGACCCCAAACCTCACTCACGTGAGGACAAGATACGGGATCTTGGCAAGGTGAACTCATCACCCTCAGATTTGTTCTTAAGTTTTAACTACTCCCCAGTCCCTACTGTTTTTCTATTCTCCTTTATACTAAAACCACTTCAACTCGCTCTCTACGACTACGTCCACCTCGATGCCTTTGATTTCCATTTGTCGCATCTGGGTAGCGAATTGCGAGCGAGTATACTATTTCATTGAGGAGAATACATACTGCTACACTAGAAGTCTATAAGAGTGCTCACTCCATAATCCATATTCGAGTTGAATAGGTGATAATTTTCTGCAACTTACGTCCTGTATCCGGTGAGTCTGACTCTATTAAAATTTATCTTTTAAATAAACAACTCAACTATTCAAATTATATTCAGATAAATGTTTGTAAATTAATTAAAATTTTAACAATAGATAATTATATTTTAACTTGACTAAGTTCACCAATGAAATCAATAAATTTAAACTTAATAAAATACGTATTTTTTAAGATGAGTATTAATAAGGGTAAAAATTAATTTCTAATACCATATACTAGAATTAATTAAAATTTTTAATAAATAGATAATCATACTTGAACTTGATGATGTTTGACTCAATAGTTTGAATAATTTAAACTAAATAAAATATTTAGATTTTTTAAGGTTATTTATATAAATAAAGGTAAAAAATTTA
The DNA here is from genome assembly GCA_016808115.1 of Tetrastigma voinierianum. NCBI lineage: Eukaryota > Viridiplantae > Streptophyta > Magnoliopsida > Vitales > Vitaceae > Tetrastigma > Tetrastigma voinierianum. The sequence continues at coordinate 10,894 of JAEQBH010002264.1, read as the reverse complement.
ATTTGAAATATTATAGTACTCTTTAACTCGACTGGTTTAACTCGTAACGGCTTTAAGTTACTTACACCTTCACTAAACTTACCTAACATGGAATTGCTCTGGTTGCAGCTCACCGCCCCAGAGCGCTTCGATTCCATTCTGAACTATCGAAAAGAGGAAGTGAACATCTGTTGGCCGTTAGGTGCAACGTCCCACTCAACCATCGTGGCAGTAAAACATCGAAAGTGTTTTTAAAAAACAGAATCATAAAAATATTCAAACAGAAAAAAAAAATGGTGTTGGAAGGTTACGCCAAGAGACGAAGAAGAGAGCTTCCAACCTCACAGCGTTAAATCCACTCCCCATACCCATGCTCGAGTTTCCTCTCTGCTCGCTCTCCATTGATGGTGGATGGCGGCGCTTCGGCACTGAATGGGCGGAGACGACGACGACGGCGGCTACGGCGGTGGGGTTTCTCCGGAACTGACCTCCCCGGCGGAGGCGGAAGCGGCAGCAAACGCCGGTCGCCACGTGCGGGTATCGTATTCAGGCGCCAAACCGACGCCCCGATTCTTCCTTTGTGTTCTTCCGTCGCGCCTGAGCGCGCGGAGCCGCAATAGAATCTGCTTCGCGGTTGGCGCGGCGGAGTGGGCGCCACGGCGGTAGCGGGCACGGCAACTGATCACGAAATCCGTCATGGGTTCGAGTTTTTAAAGATTATTTATAAGCATCATTGTGCTGCGGAGGAGGAGGTCAAATTAATCTTAGCCTTGTTTGGGACAGTCGAGAAAATGATGAAAAAGAAAAAGTCTGTCGTCCCATTCCATTCAAACCAACCAAATATTATAGAGTACTGTGGTTGAATGTTTAATCTTAATAATAGAAATGTGTGATCACAAATCTCAATCGCTTTTTCTTTCTTCTATTTTCCACAATCAAATTTGGCTTCCATCAAACTGAATTTATTTTCTGCATATGAATCTTTATGTGCTAGTAAAACAGAGGAATCAAAATACCCAAAATTTAAATTTTTACATTGTCATGAAAATCAACTCAAGTAATTGAAGGCGTTGTATCTGAAAAAAATTTGCAAGTCTGACATCACATTTTCTCAGCAACCAAAAGTACTAAAAAAAATCCCCAATATTGAAACTTGCTTCCTGTGTTTCCTCCTCTCTCCTCCTTTTTGGGATTTTTTTCAATGCTCTAATTTATGATTTATGGCAGAGCTATTATATTAATATCCATTACGCTTCTCATTTCTATACTTCTCAAAGAATAAAAAATAAAATGAAAAAGAGTAAAGACAGCATGTGCAAGATTATTAAGACTGCCAAGTGGAACTTTGATAATTGGCTATTATTATCTAAGTCATAATGCTAGCTCAAATCTGAACCACTCTCTCTTAGTCAACTCTAGAAACCTGACCAACATAATTATTTATGCAAGTTACAATTGTTCATTTAAAAAGATTTTTGTAGAAATATGATAATAATAATACAAGTAATAATAGTATTGCAAAACACATTCTTAGGATAGGTAGATCGAAAACCTGGCCTAAACTTGACACAGTATGTAATTAAGTTGCACACCATTTACCTCACATTGACTCATTCAACAAAAAGATAAATACCTAAACAGACCTAATGTTTTGGAAATATTGTTTCAAATAAAATATGTTGTATTTTGATTATCTGCATCAAATGAGAGACCTCAGTTTCCAGAGTGTTCATGCTGTGATGATGTGGTATCGTTTAGTAACTCACTATCAGAAAATACAGACTACAACAAAGTGTTGATTTGTCATAAACATGTGCAATCATGACGAAATGTACACATACAAATAAATTTCCTTCTCCCTCGTTTTGTTTTTCCTTTTCAAAAAATAAGTTGTACGAGAATTAGAATCTATTAAACTTACCATTGTCTGCTGATAATATAACTGAATGAACCATTATGGTAAAACAATCGCATGACTAAGGTGTTGGTGTGTAGTGAATGACCCAAGCCTTACAGTCGAATGATGTCAATCTTCAATTCTCTCCTTAGTGGGGTACAATTTGACCCTCCAAAATGCTAAAAAGAACATGAATATATCCATAACCTTATACTGCTTTTCAACAATAAGTTTTTGATTGGTAGCATATATACATGTGGCACTGTAAATACGTCATGTCGCTCTTTCTCTTTCTTTACTCTTTCACAGTTAAGATTCATCAACTTTCTTGTTAGCAGATGAGATTCTGATGATAAACTCAACCCCACAAGTCAACTTTTGTGGAGGGTCATTGTCGTTAATGATTGCAATTGCTTAGTTAGGAGAATCCCGAGGTTCCAAACCACCCTTTGCAATTTATTTCCATTTGTTGGATTTGAAAACCCAATAGTTAATATTTGGTTTGTTTGACTTCTTCAGCCACACTATTTGCTCCACTATGGCAAATGATAATATTCATATTGAACCCAAATCCTGTTGTTTTACAGAATTTATTGTCATCACTTTTATTGGAATCTTCATGCTGTATTTCAGAAAAATGTTATCCAAAGAAGTAAAAATGAAACTGCATTCCAGAAGGAACTACCTTCTAGAGAGCTAAATAGTTGAAGAAATGCATTAACACGGCTTGGCCTTTTGAACTCCTATACATATTCTCCATTCATTGGGTTTTTACCCTTTCAAGATTTTCTTTATCCGCTTGCACATGTGCGCACCCATCTTTGGTTTTTCATCATGCATCAACAGGGATTAAATAGGAGTAAAAGAAGACAAAAGAGTGCCAACAAACACTTTTGGTAACAAGGAAGGTGCATTCATGTTGGTTAATGACTTAATAGATAATGGTCAGATCACAGCTCATGAACATTTTGTATGTCCAGTTGAATTTACCTGAGTTTTTCTTCAAGATCTTTCTAGCAACACTGATGCAATACATCGTGGCATGTACATATTCACTTGAATATAAAGATAGATGATCCTTCCGTCATCTTTCATTGCTTGATGTTTTAATCAAAAGTGATGGAAATACTGCCAAGTCATTTAAAGAACTTTGTGAATTTTTAATCAGCACAACTCAAACCACCATTTGCCATCATATGCTGAAAGAAGAAGAGCAGGTATATTTTATTTAGTTTAACCACTTCACCACATAATGTAATTTCATCCACAATTTTCATGAATGCATAATGTGGAATGAACTGATTTGATGTCCCAACCAGGAAGGAGATAAAACAAAACCAATCGCATATTTTAGTTTGGTGGTAAATAGGACTGTTGGATAATTAAAATAAATTGCAAGCCAGGCTTGTATTACTTAGTTCTATACAGAAATAATCAGCTTTGAGAAGATTTTTATCTGTTTCCTTTTGACTTCTATTGGAAATGTGGTTCACATGTTTAAATAACAAAGATATATGTATTACTTCATAATGTACTTTTCTTGGGGCAGGTTTCCTTTGCTTTATGAAGCATTCTCTTGGCAAGAGCAGGCTGCTCTGTTGGCAGTTATATGAGGTCCCTGCAATTCTCTGGAGGATTTCTTACCATGGATGACTTCTTTTCTTTCTTCGGAGGAAAAAGCGCATGTAGAGAATTGTCTGAAAGCACCACTCTGAGGAAATCATTAAGAGGTAAACTTTAAACTGAACTTAGCCAAGTTCTTACCCTCCTATAATTAAATCACCTTTCCTTCCTGTAATGAGTTCCAACACTAGGTAACTCGGTTTAACAAGAACCCAACCTTGACTCCTAGAATTGGAGGAGCTCAAAGTGTTGGACCAGCAAATTTGAAGGATGCTCTGAAAGTGTATTCATTTAAGAGTTTTTCTATAGAAATTCAGCAATGGAAGGAAGTGTTTGGTCTCAAGACAAATGTTGAACAGAATCCAGTTGATGGCCTTCATCTTTGGCATGTTGCCATTGGGAAAGAGTTGAAAGGAATTTTGGAGGAGCTATATCAAATAAGAAGCTCAGACAGTTTCTCAACTTTGGCTTCAGTTATTGTCCAGCTAAAATTTCTTGCAGATATTCTTTTCTTCTATAGGTAATCAATATTACTGCTGAAGCACTTCTCTCTTGTTAGGCAATTCTAATTGATGGCAAACAGATCTGAGCTAATTAATAATTTTCTTATCACTTACTTTACTACTGAAGTATGCATTTTATTTGCAGCAATGCATTGATAAAATATTTCATCCCTCTCAAGGATCTGCTTCCAATGGCTGCCCCTCCCCTCCAACAAACGACATTTAGAATGTTTCAAACGAAGATTCACAGAGATTGTTACACTATGATGTTAAAATAACTCGCCATTCAAGTTTGGTATAAAGTCACTGGGAACTGAGTCTTTTGTTATAGGATAGATACGACCATTATTTTTCAAGAGAAATGAGGTATATTACCTTTTCATTCTTTAGGTGACAGCTTAAAGCAATGTTAAGCAATTTATTAACATTTTCAGTATTGTGGAGCAATTTATTTACAAACAATCAAGATTCCATCGAACATTTATCTCCAATAATTTTGCCTTTGTCACTGCTATCTGACATCTGATGTTCTTCTCAGGTACTTCCCCTTATTACTGCAAAGTGCAGCCATGAAATGCAGAAGTGGCTTCTGTACATGAGCCTTCTTATGATGCCACTTGGATTGCTGAAATGTGCAATTACCTGGTTCTTGGCCCATTTATCTGAGGAAGAATCCAAGTCTATCCTGAAAAGCATAAAGATTCTTAGTCAACATCCTCAATCCTCTTGCATGAGTGGTTCAGATTGGTTATCGTGGTAAACCTCATGAAAATTCAGGACTTGCAGGGAATATCTAAGAGCAGAAGCTGTTTTCACTCTGATCAAATTGAGGAAGATGGTGGTTCCTTCACCCCAGATGCAAACCTGCAAAAATCTAACTCTGGGTCGATAAACACCCAAGTAGCAAGAAGGCCACTCATTCTGTGAATGATTCTTCATCTTCTGGTTCCTACACCTCTGAGAAGCATGGTACATCCTACTCAAGTGGGATCAATTTGCATATATTCTTCCCAAGGACATTGGAGCTATTCCATCCTATCCCTAACTTTCCTGATGAGATGAGTGATGCCAGTTCCATTTTCAATCTTGAACCACACTGTGGACCTTGACCTTTTTTTCCACAAGGCCCTCAAAAAGACCTGGAATTCCTTACTGGTTTGTCTAGCTAAGCTATCTGAAAATATAGATGCCTTGCTGACGCATCAGCGCCTTTTCATCTCATAATGCTTGTACCAAATTCACAGTGATGCAGAGGATGAGATTGCCTTTCCAGCCTTGGAGGCAAAGGGAAAAGGCAAGAACATTAGCCACTGCACACATCGCTAAATTGGAATTAAGATACTAATAAATTATCCTTGTTCTAGATGAGATGTCCAAAATGGTACATTTCAGTTTCCAGTGTTCATTTGGATAAGATAGATCAGAGAATGCCAAAGTATCAGCAGCAGTATGAAGCTCCAGATATGGCAATCATGCAGAAGATAATGCAGGTGATCATGTTAATCATGAAGAGATTGAACTTGGTCTATTCAGAGAATGCTTCTCTGATTATATGAAAAGATAAAATAGGAAGCATTCTTGGAAGACTTAAGAGCAGAAATCCTGGTAAGAAATGTTTACCTACTGGTATATCTGAACAACAGAAGAACAGTATGCCTTGATGTCTATGGCTTAAGGCTACCAAAAGACAATGTTTGGGAAGAATGGTTAGAAGAATGGTGGGATGGTATAACCAGTATGCCATAGCTAAGGTGGTAGAGGAGTCAAAATGCCTCAGTCAGGCTACTGATCCATAGAAGGTCTCAAGATATCTTTCTAAAAAGATACTAGCGAGGAGTTTCTGAAAAGAGTGATGAGAGTTTCCTGCAAGAAGATTCTACACAAGTTTAACATTTTGCTGTGTGGAAACTCATACAGACATAAGAAACTTTGATGGAGACCATGATGATTACCAATTCTCAGAACTGCACAAGAAGCCTTACAGTGAAAAATGAGAAGAGATCCAATAACATTGACAACCAACAGCAATAACCAAGCCGCTTTCTTTTGCAAGATACGGGGTTCAGCCATCAGGGAGCACCTTCTGTCAAATGAGTCAGGATGATTTGGAGGCTGCAATAAGAAGATATCCTTGATCTGCCTTGTACTTCTGTGAATAACCTATATAATCCAGAACCTGTTAATGAGGTTAACACAAGAATCCCTTCACAATTTTCTTCCTTTCCTTCAGTTTTCTTGAAAGATAGCTTTGTAGTTCCTGGCAACATGGCTCTATTTATGGCACAGCAGGTATGCACTCTATTTATGAGCATGAGTTTCGGTATAAAGATATCCAAAAAATAATCTAATTGTAATGATTCTATCCGTAACAATGTTTTCCTTTATATCCTGCTTCCCAGACTAAAGACAAATGTAAATGACAGATAGGTTTAATGAATCAAGTGAATTTTCAACTGGTAGCTACTCCTTTGGAGTGCAGTTTCATATTTGACATAGGAGTGCCACTTGATAAACAGATCATAAGGCATACTCCAAATTTCTAACATATTTAATAGAATCATAATTGCTCTATGACTTACAAAAGAAAGTCATTGTCCAACTGATTCTAATTTTGCATCTAGTTTACCTGAATTTCTGCCATGTTGGCCAACATCATATGCTTGGAAAGATTAATTTTCCTTTATTCGTGCAGTGTAAATGTGTGTTACCATGTAACATAAGTTTTCTTGATGTTTCAGTCGCTGGATTGTCAGACAACAAAAATCTCATTCAGAAGCTGTTGCCCGTAGGGAAAGAAACCCTGGTCATCGTCCATCTTATCGACCCTCAAACTAACTTATGGTTGCAAACATTACAAGAGGAACTGAAGTTTGAGTTTGTCGCTGCTGCAACCAGCTTTATGCTTGCAGACTTTGCCATGATGATGTGGCTGATCATTCAATGGATAGGTAGATATGACATGAATTAAATATTTTCATTGTTACTATTTTGAGTATTTTATTTGTCCCTACTTACCTTTCTGCTAAGGCTTCCAATGCATATGCAGGAAAAACTATAAAGATGATGTGCATGAGATGCTTGGTAATTCAACCGGCTTAATCCAACATGCCCACTGCTTCTGTAATAATTATTCATGGCAAAAATACTATTGCAGGATTCGTAAATTTTTCATATTGTTAATCTAGCCATTATTTTACTTACACTTTACCAAAATAATGGATAAGTTTTTGAAATGCCACCTTTTTACTAGAACAGTACTCACTTTTTCAAGTTGTTTTATGTCTTTTTCTCCAACTATTTTTTTCAACAAGAAAAAGAAAATATTGCAAAATGTTGATATACAGGAAACAGCTTTAATTCAATTTTGAATAGTAATTGACTCTATAGTTTTTAGTACTATTACTAGAGACCTCACTAGAAACATACTTCCTCTAAAGAGGTTAAGGAATCTTTTAATAACCTATTTTAATTTAGCACCAATAGTACATAAATTACGTGAATGTATTTCTCCATTTATAACACAGTGTTCAGCCTGCCTTTGATAAGTGGGTGATGGTTACAATTCTAAAATTAACAAACATTTTCTGTTATGTGGATGCATCTATGTATGACATCCTTTTTTTTTTTTTTTTTTTTTTTTGCATCATGAAATTATTATTAAACACTTAATATAAAAGCAGGAAAATATGATGCAGACCGTTATATTTCGATATACAGTTTGTTGCTTTCCTTTGTTCAACTCCCTTCCTTTTGGCCATTTGCTTATATGATGTGAACATAGGTTTCTTAAGTAGAAGATCCATGTTTTTGGGACCTGTCTCCACACCAACCTGATTACAACTCAAAATTGCATCCAAAACCTAATTTTTCTTTTTTAAAGCAAATTCCTGAAACCAACAAATGAATAAGATTTATTACTGATTTAGGGTTTGGCTTGTTAACCCTTCCTACTCCTTATAGCTTCGTTTTGGGTTAGATAACAACAGAAAAAATCAGAACAATTAATATTGAAGAGTTCCCAAGAATCAATAGTATTGGGTGATAACCAACTGCATTATTCCTCAAACTAACTTACAAGAATAGGATAAAAAATTGATGAATTGTTATCCAACAACTAATTAATCTTATTGTTATAAGGATTTACTCATTATTCCTACAAGTTTCTAGCCCTTAGGTTTTCATGCTCAAGCCTTGGTAGAGTTTTTAACCTCTTGCAAGTATGATGTCACATTCACCATCCATAATAGAGTAAAAACCCATAACTTGGATCAAAAGAAACTAAAAAATATATATTGAGTAAAGAACAAAAGAAACAAACCAAAGTTGTTATCTTCTTCCTTTAAAAACATCTAACTCTTGGAAGAATGAGAGAAAAGATTCCTAAAACCAAGAATTCAAAGAATTTATTTAGTAAATTCGATGACCTACTATATGGTGCACATTCATTGGTCACTTATTACAAAGAAAAGTCATTAACAACTTAAGAAAGCTCTAAAAATTACAAGTTCTAATCATTTCAAATTTTGAGGAAGCATTTGGAACCATTTCAATATGTCTCGAGGCCTGCAAATTGATCAACAGTGGCTGAGTTTGAAATTGAGGCAAGTCTAAAATCATTTTGAACTTGGTAAGTGATAGGAAAAGTACCCAATTCGAAATGCATAGAGTCCAAAATAGCTGTGAACAAACTCACCTACTGCCCATACCAAAACTCCATATTTTCATATCCATAACAAAACACAATTCTAAATAGATAGAGATTCAAATTTATCCTCCACCCTTGCATTCCCTTGAGTGCTGAGTGGTCAAAAACCATTTCTGACCCAACATCTCAATTTTGAACTCAGTATTCACCTTTGACTAGTTTTGCTTTAAATGCACAATAATTTTCTTGTTTCAGCTCAGATTTGCAAACCATTAGAAGCGTTAGATTGTTTACTTCTGAACCTTCAAAATGATGTATGGCTTACCTAAAATGGACTTAGGAAGTGCTCCAAATTTCACTACTGATTGTTATGCCCCTTTGAATTTTACTTAACTTGTATCACATCTTCCTTTCAGATTGTGCCTTCTCTTGTGGTTTTGACTGAATTCTCGAGGCATCAATAATTCCCACGTAAAGGGCAATTCACGACGGTGGCCGCCTCCAAGGATTATTGCTTCAGCAAAAACATAAGAGGAAGAATAAGAGAGTTCACAATTGAATTGTATACTTTCACCGGTAATCCTTCCCCATTTGGTAGAGGGTGGGTTTGGAGAATCTCCCTCCTTTTTCCTCCGAAAGAATCCTTCTCTTTTAGGAACAAAATTTCTTTCCTCTCTTATCAAAGATTTAATCTTTCCTTATCAGGGATTATCCTTCCCTTATCCAGGATTATCTCTCCGAGGAATAAGGGATTCGGAAGTTGGAAAATTCGTTGATAATATTGCTTTTGCGGATTTTCCGCTTCTGAGTGCTTATTCGTAACAAACTTCCCATATAAGGTAGAATGGCCGGTTGGTGGACTTGAAATCCCAGATGGACTGCCTTAAGCAAGCCTTGGAAAAGTTTGACCTTGCTTTCCTAGGCGGCCTCTTTAGACTCTCCCGTTGATCAATTTTGGTGAGGCAAGTGGAATCGGGCCCTTTCTTAACACAAGCCAAACTCCATTGAGTAGCGGATCTTAAAGATCATGGTACTCACACTTCTCACCTCATAATTTCCATTCCTCATCTCCAAAACCCATGACATCCTTGTCTTATTTCTCATAATCCATGACTCTTGACTCGTTCATCTTCTCATTTAGCCCATTCTTGCTCGTTCAAAATTTAAGATTATTCTGATCACTCTTTCTTCCTTTAAACCCAAGATACATCACCAAAGTAAAAGTTAAGCTCATAGTAAGGGTCCTAGCATCAATTTGGGTTAAGTTGGATGATTTGAACATCTTATAGTGCATATTTCTTAGCAAATATATGTGATTGGAGCACATATTTGACTCTAGTAAACTGACACAATTAATTATTTCTAAATTGTGGAGGTGTCTAACAAGGAGGTTGTTGAACAGGGAAATCTACCACTGCCCTTTCTGTAACTTATGCCGAGTTGGGAAGGGATTGGGAATTGACTATTTTCATTGTATGAACTGCAATGCTTGTATGTCACGATCTCTTTCTGAGCATATATGTAGAGAGAAGTGTTTGGAGGATAATTGCCCTATTTGCCATGAATTCATCTTCACATCAACAGTTAAGTTCACCATGGGGCCATTTGATGCAATCACATGTTTCAGTGGATCATATAATTCTGCCCTTTCTTTCTTCAAGAGATACGACTTTTCAGAATACATTATTCGAATTATTTGATGCTGCTACTAGAGATCACACTGAAAATTCATTATACCTACTTAACCCAGAAAGGCATATCGGGAGGCAGGTCAGTTACTACATATGTTCCTTGATATTTTCTTCAGTAGCAGTCATGTTAATGTTCATGTTATTTCCTAACATTCCTCTTTACTGGGTTCTGGCCCCATTTTCTGCTAGGTGCTTTTCTTAATATATCTTCTTTTCCTATACAAGAAAATTTTGTTTCCTACTTGCTCATCAATAAGCATTTGCTGCAAATATATTTTGTTTGGTACATATTTTTCCTCCAGGATATAAAATTTGACCAGAATGTCTGTTAGATGTAGACCTCTTTTTTCCTTTGACATGGGATACTGTAGTAATTCCAATTTTTGTATCAAGCCATGAACATGTATTTTATCTATCAAAAGAAAATATTAGAGTAAAGAATTAGAGAAACGACTATAGTCACACTGTTTTTTGAAGTGTTAAATACAGATCATATTTTTTCCGCCTTCTTCTTATCTTTGGAGATTAGAATGATGCTGATTTAACAACTATTTGT
>JAEQBH010002263.1:0-98246 GCA_016808115.1 Tetrastigma voinierianum | reverse complement strand
AATAAAAATATATGAAAAACCTTAAAAATACATTTTAAACTAATAAATATTATATTATAGAGCATCATATTACATTAGAAAAAATAAAACAATATTAATAAACTACATAATAAAATTACATTAACCAAATAATAAAGAAACAATATAAAAACTAATACGGTGATATATCACCTCCATAATTTCCATCGTTTTATTCATTAAAATTACTAAAGTTACCATCATTATGACCACTTGATCCACTTGCTTGGGATTTACGAGTCATTTTTTCAATATCTTCATTTTTTCATCTTGAAATACTCATGCTCGAATGGATCAGATATGGAATCAAGATATTTTTCCTTAATTTTTTTTTCTTATCTTTTACGTTCTAACTCATATTTGTTGTGATGTTAGCTCATTATAATTTCAAAAATGCATTAATTGAGCATTTATGGGAAAGATATAACAACAATGTTCCTTATAGCTTAAATGTATTAGTTTAATTAAGCATTTATGGGAAAGATATAGCAACAATGTTCCTTATAGCTCAAATGTATTAGTTTAATTAAATGATATGCAAAACATCATGTGATGTAATCTCTATATTCTTTTTTATTTTCAATTTGAAGTTGTATTTTTATTTATAAGAAATTGAATTAAGCAATTAAAATATTAATGCTTTATATTTACAATATAAATAAAATGTATTATATCAATATCAAAAATAATTTTAATAAAAATTTAAAATTATTATAAATTTATTAAAAATCATTTACTATATTGTATATGAAAATAATTCAAAATTAATAAAAAATAAAAATAAAAATATCTTAAAAAATAAAATATGTTATAAAAATATTATTAAAATAATTATTTTATTATTATAAGCATAAAATAATGAGAGAATAGTTTTATAATATTAAAAATAATTAGTAAATAGTAGTTATTATTCACATATCCAAATATGGAGATGGAAATAGAGGATGGTTGGAGTACATTTGATCCAAATTCCAAATATGGAGATGGAGAAAATAGAGAATGGTTGGAGATGCTCTAATATCAACTAATACAAGGTGAAAAGCGATACTATGTTTACACAAATTTATAAACCCTAAATTGTACTATTCATTCAGGACGATTGCTTCATTTATGTGGAAGTGAGGAGGAATCCCCACATCATGCACATCGAATTTCCTTGATGGCAAAACAAAACTGAACTCTCAGAAATTTGTTAAATTGATCAATAAAAACTAGCTTGCGCTTCTACAGGATAAGAGGTTTGGCTTTCAAGAACTTTAACTTCAGAGTTTGTCAGAATGTTAATTCATGGAACAAATATATATAAATACAACAGCGTATATAATAAAATTATAAAAGTTTAAACAAAAATATGCAAATCTTTGATACAATGATTTGAAATTAATGTCATATTACTCTGTAGCTTATTGTTTGGGACATCCTGATTTGTAATAGAAGAAGATTCATCATCGTGATTTTCTTCATTATTAGAAATGAAACTTTGCATGTTAGAAAAAATAAATGAAAAACAAAAATTAGAAAGAAAAATAAAAGACACATAAGAGGAAGATTAAGAAAATTATATTGAAAGAGGGAAGAAAAGGTTAAACTAATGTATTATTTTCCAACATATACAGACATGTTTGAAATATAAGAAGGAAATGATCAAGAAAGGTGTATACCTTTGAATTTGTGTGAGTTGTTTTGCAAACATCCAAACATAATCCGGGCCTCTCCTCTCGCATTATCTCTACGACACTGAGACCAAGTCAGTATATCATTATAATTGATGATTTATCGATGACTTCGCCTCTCGCCTCCGCGTAATTGTGGTCACAATCTCATTCATTAGATGATTTGATATAGGATGGTGTGTAATGTTCAAAGAAATCATGCTCCATATCTGCTTTCCCATTAGAAGATCGAAAGTGTGCGAGCCAAAGCCAAAAATATCACTCTTTTCTGAATACACTCCCGACGACAATACTTCAGGTGCCATATAACCATAAGTCCCCAAGACGCGTTTGATCTCTACTTGTGTTTCGCCCTCAGGGAGTGCCATATAAAGCATAAAATCAGAGAGCTGTACCAAAGTCTTGGTCCAAGTAGAAATGTTATGACATAAATCTCTATGAATGATCGGGCTAGGAAAATTTAGTATGAAAGATACGTAATTACTGAAGCAATCTCAATTTCAATTTTTAGTCTAATCCTCCATGGTAAACAGTCGATCGGACAGATCTTAATTGATCATCAAGATTTACTTCTTAGGAATTCGAAAACCAAAGTTGGGAGTCAGGTTTCTAAGCAAAGATCTTTACAAGCTTCAAAGCATTCTTTCGACCGCTCACTTGTGTCGCCATCGCTATTCCATTGCAAACCCTTTCAAGGTCACCATGGTATATGCGAGAATTATACTTCTTCAAACAAACAACTCTACCTTCCAAACAACCTTTATACCAATAGCACCGCTTCATTTTTAAAAAAATCTAATTCTCATGGTTGTAATTGTCGCAGATTTGAAGCTATTCGGATCAGTGCCACTAAGGGATTGGAGTACTTGCAATCAAAATAGGAAATTCGTTTCTCCAATAACAACCCTTCATTCCTCAACATGTTCTGATCCTCTCTCTTCTTCTTATTCCACATTTCAATACGTATCGGTTTATCCCTTCAATTTCAGGATCTCCTTCCTCAAACTGTGATGATATGAATGGCTACTTACTAATCTGCCACCACAAAAAGAAAAGAAAAGAAAAGAGCCATAATATTCAATATTAATCTTGGTCAGATTCCTAGCTACATTTTTTCCATATAGATATATGGTATAAAAACAATCAATCAGGCATATATATATATATATATATATATATATGAGAGAGAGAGAGAGAGAGAGAGAGAGAGAGAGAGAGAGAGAGAGAGAGAGAGAGAGACACACACACACACACACACACAACATACCGTGCGTGCAAGGGTAAAATTCGAATTCGAGGTAAATGGGTTTATGATGTAATCACGTGGTCTTCTACACACTGCACTAAGAACAACCTCGTTGAGTACTGTCAATCACAGGAGAAGCTGGCCGGGCAAGATATCCAATGGAAAATGCAAAATCTTTCATAGTGAGAAGGGCTTAATCATGGAAACGGAGATGACACACAATAAAATGTTTACTGTGCTCTCACGTTGCGTACCAAAGGAACCACAATGCTTCTTCTCATCGGACACGGATCAAGCGCATCTTCGCACTACCTGTGATGGACATCTCGCTGAATGGGCTCAAAGTACTCCAACAAAAGAACATGGTATGTGGTTACCTAAGTTTCTCTTAAAGCTCTCAAAAGGTATGTGAAAAACTATCCGTGGGAAGACATCACCGTGATCCAAGTGGTGATGGATACCCAAACCCGAGCTCCCCAGTATTCGTGATACCTAAACTCGATACTGCCGTGACGCCCCAACCCGGGTCCGCCACCACCGTTAACCCGCTGAATACAAGTGGATGCTCCAAGTTACCCGACGCCACTCGTAAAAATCTGGCAGCAGTCTCCTTTGTAATGTGGAGCCTCACCCAAATACAACACCCGCATGAAAACCTATCCCAAGCAAATTCAATATAATCACAACATGAGTAAACGACCACTGGGCCCAATAACTATACTCATCATGATAGAACAACTATATCCACAGTTTCAAAAGAGCAGACCAATTTTCTTTATACAACATATTTATTAAAACTAGAGAATTTAACATATGTATATCAAGAAACCAAAGCCAATCCGGCTTTTCTTCTGGAACTCACCCCAGATCGAGCCGCCTTCCTCGCGCTCCCCGTACCCGAAAAATATGTTCCTCGACAGTAAGGAAGCACGTTCAGTAGTGGAATCGCCTAAGTGGGCTACTTCACCTAAGTGCATATGCAATGCCCAAAATAAACACATTCAAACAAACCGTGATCCTATTTCGAATGTCTACATGCCATCCTCCCATGTCTCGAGTCCTCACCGACTCCCCCACACTTGCCTGGGTTTCATGTATGAGAAAATAATCATTTTCAAACAAAACATATTTGTTCTTGAAAATATACTACCGAAATATTCTAAGAAAATATGGACTACTCCGAGGCGAATTGGTCATGAAGCCTAAACAAGCCATGGTCCTCATCCAAATGATCCGCGCCCATCTCCCAACCCACTCCTAATATCCCGTGAAATTCCCTTCAAAAAACGCTGCTTTTTCTTCTTTCAATTTTTCCACTTTGCACTCACACCTAACTTCTGTGTTACTCAAAGGCATATGAAATGCATTGTGATGCCATTTCAATAACTCATATAACACATGCAACATATCACCATGCATATATTCACATAATTTAAATCACAATCAACATTTTATGCAATTTCACATTTTCATACACCAAAATTAGCCTACTACATTCATCAAACACGAGCAATTCCCCTTGAATCACTCGGCCACACACATATTTTCACAAAAATTATTTTGTGAGCACTGTTTCAGGAACAGTAAAACCCTAGGTTACTGTTCCTATCAAAACACAAATTATCGATTCACTTTGTGAACCCATATTTCTCGGCCGATTCCGGCCTCATACACATCAAAGCACACCATTAATACATAAATGCACAATCCAACACCAAAACCAGCCGTGCTCGGGTCACTGACCGCATGATTTCAAGGTTTCAAAATTTATATCACCCGGTCCCAAGTTTGACTGACCAAACGGTCGTTCAAGGCCTCAAACAACTGGCATCATAAATACACTTAAATAAAGTGGGAAAACCCAAGTAGGGAGAAACCCCACTCCTCGGGTTTGAGGAAACTCCCTAAATCCCTGCATCCACGCGGCTTCCTCTCAGCGTGAGCAAGCTTCTCTTTTCTGTCTCTCGGGATCGCCAACCGCCGTATCGCAAGGATTTAGAGAAAAGGAAGACTCTCTCTCACTAAAAAAAACGCCATTTTAGTTTACTGCATCTCCTCCCTTTCCTCCTTCACGTTTTCCCCTTTTTGCTTTTTGAGAAGACAAACACTATTGAGTGTTTTGTCTTATTATCATTTAAATCTTTTCTTTTAATACCAATCATGTCCTTCATTTCCCAGTTTTGACACTCGGGGCTATCTCGGCCGTCCATTTTCATCATTTCTCTACTCATGCCACTTATGGCACATGAGTACTTGTTATATGTGACTTTCGTCGCATCGAAATTGTTTTACGGCACTCAAACCGCGATGCTCGAAATATGTCAATTCCGATTATCTCGAATTTCATTTAAATTTTACGTAATAGCTAGATTTCTCAGGAGATCTATTCCAATCTGCAACCGCTTCATCATCCGAGATCTAGAGAATAAATTTTGGATTTTAACCGAATACAATTTCGTAAACTTTAAAATTACGATTTTGCCCTTTTCCGTAAATTGAATTTCTGTCTTACGATGTTTTAGGTAAACCAAAATGACTCTATAAGTAGGGGATGACAAAATTTAACACGATTCTTGATACAACTTGGAATATGATATGATTTTGTCAAGTTTCATTGATGCGATCATGTTTTGTTGCATTCATAAATAATTTGCACAACCCAAATTTGACTTGAATTAGTCCTTTAATTATATAATTTGATCCCTCAAATTTTCACGTATTACTCGTGTCAAAGTTATAGGTTAAATAAAATATAATCTTAAATGAGTTATTCATAATTAGGTTGTGTTTGAATGAGTTTTTTTTAACATTATACTAATAGTCTGACATGAGATAAACACGACCCATTAACATAAATTGCGACCCGTATCAATAAGTTCTTTGACATTGCCTTTAGTGGTGTACCATATAAAGACATAAAAAATCAAAGATGATTCAGGCAAAATTCCAAAAACATTAACCTCGCCAGTTCCAATAGTTACAACATAAAAATGATACCGTAATAGGACAAAACACTACACCCAGTAGGATACCATTTTTGGTATATCTTTTTATTTTCCCTAAAAGTACAAGACTCGTGATGGGCACATTGGTTTTGGTTCTATGTGGAGGGATTTTTCGGGGCCTGTATCTCATACAAAGCACAACGGAATACGAAAAATTACAGAAAACTCCCATCCAAGGATCGTCTTGAATCATCAAAGTCAAAAATTTTTAGAAATCGTTATCTTTGTAGTTTCTGACCTCCTTTGATGTAGATGATATTTCCTCTGGAGAAGATGTGCAGCAAACCACGAGTGCTCCAAGTGCAGCACCTCCAATGGTGATCCACAAGAAGGTTGAAGAAGAAAACCTCAAAGGAGAAGGCCAAGGCTTGATCTATGTTGCTAGCCAAGATTTCAGACGCCCCAAAACTAGGGTCCCGCCACCAATCGTCAACCCGCTGGACACGAAGTGGGTATCGTATATCTCGATAGTCACCACACTATCGTGGTCTCATTCACCGAGACTCTTTTATGAGTAAAAGTACTCCATCTGGGCCCCTTCCAACCATACTCAAAATATTACCCAAGACTACGTCATAATAGTCCTAAGAGTTTATTACAACACTCTTATACAAAATCATATATTAACATTATTTGTTCAATATATTTTACAAAATGAATATCAAAGCTACATATCGACTTTCTTCACAATTACGGCCTCGGATGAGCGTCGTCCACTGGTGTCTATCCTATACTTGAAATATTTTTCCCATAAAGGGTGAGCCACGTCCAGTAGAGACCTCCTACAAGGGCTACTCCTCACCTAAGTGCACATGCAATGTCCACTCACCATTTCACAATCACATTCCAACAAGAACATGCCAATTCTATAGGGAATCCTACATGTAATGCCATGAAATGAGATGCAACTCATCATGTACCATGCGCTCGAGTCCTCACCGACTCCCTTACACAACGCCTAAGCCCATGTGTGAAAAACCATCATTCTGGATGACATCCAATGATAATTTTAAAAACAAATTTCATTTGTTTATAAACCAAAAGCTTTTTGGATGATACCTCACAATGATCATTTTATATTCAAAACCCATGTGCCTTTGTGGGTAGCGGATTTTGGTGTTCCCACCGCGGCCCGCAAACCCAAACACTTTACGACCTTTCACCGCTGGGGACTATGTCTGACCACAATTGGCAGGTCTTTCACCAGAGGGGGGATCTATCCCAACTTGTTGATACCTGACACATATTTTCTTTACCATTTCAATCAACCATGCGACTCTATTGGACGTTGTCCCATTTAACCGAGCCCACCTAATCAAACACCAAACGTTGTGTCGATTTACCAACCATGCACTCATACCCATTTAATGCGATGTCCCCGTGCATATGCAATGTATGCGCCATTGCCTATTTGTACCATGTCACATATATGATAAATGCTATATGGAAAATTTTATTAAACATGCATATCACTAATGCATCCTGGGCAACTATATCAAACTTGCATATAATTTCCCTACATTGCTCTTGGGGGATAAACAGATAGAGGCTTGAAACTGGGGGATAATAGATTATGAATCAGCGTATAAACAACTCAAAGGCCTTTCATAGATCACAACTCACGATAAATGGTTGAAAGGAATAAATAAACGAGGATTACCGTGACTCTGTAAACTCAATCCTAAGGGGCATCTTAGTTGGTTCAGCCTTAGGTTTGCTCCCAATGATCACCTATCGAGCCCCTAGTGGGCTACTGGAGGTTGACCCTAAGTGAAAGTGATTAAACTCACACAAATTTTCTTATTGATTCCTTCCCGCGATTATACGAGAATTTCCCTTTATATATGTAGGCTTTCAAAGCCACGAAATCGTGACGCGGTTGTTCCCGCCAATTAATGGGTCCCATTAAGGGAGAGTTGTTTACTTGATTTATTCAACCCATGTTATTAAAACGTGTTACTAGCCATTCCACCCTATTGGCATCCTCAAGTGACATACCCTATGGGATTAGTCGAGGTGCACTCAAGTTAGTTTGGACACCCATGGTTATAAAAATTTAAAACATAAACAGACTTGAACTCAAGACTGATTTGGTTAACTATGACTATTTTTTAGTCAGATCATGAGGTATCCTGAGCGGGCTTGTGTACACATACGGAAGGTGTCTTTAAGCTATATCACACCCAGACTAATCCCAATACGAGCCGGGAAGGACCATAAGAGTGGTAAAACTTTACCATAGAACACAATTGTATTTCCAGGATTAAAACTCGAGACCATTAGTTAAGCTAGGAGAGACCCATCATTCCCATCGTTTAGAACTTCTATTGTGAACCATAAACACAAAAACTAATTTAAAGTTGAGCAAACTCATGCTAGTCCGACCTAAACAGTTGATTTGTCGTTTTCGGTTTCTTGGTTACTCATTCAATACTTTCTTGCTGCTGATGATGCAGGATGCTGTAAAAGACCTCGAGTAAAACTGGGCTGTGAATTTGCTTCAAGTAAGCTTATGAGATTATGATATGCAATGCATACCAAATTGACTGGCTCAATACTATTATGTAAATTAGAATATATTTAATGATGACCCAGAAAAGAAAAAAAAAAGAAATTGAAAACCATATCATTTACAAGACCAAAATAGGATCCTGTTATTTTTTTTCCTTTTCTTTTTCTTTTGGTTATCTTGGGTTAAGGTAGAGCAAGAGAGGGAACTGTTTTTATCGTGCTATGCTACATAAGTAAATATTTATTTATAAATAAATAAATATGCATAGTTCTAGGCTCACCTAGCTGAATTTGTTTTTTCTCTTTCTTTTTTTTTCCTTCCTTTTTTTCTTTATTTGGTTCTGAATTCAACTAGGGGAAAGAGTTGGAAACTGGGGGTGTTTGTTTACAGTTTTTGAAAATTGTTTTTGTTCAAAACAAGAGGACATTGCTTAGTTCTCAGTTTTTTTCTTTGAAACACAGAGAACACAAAAACATTAAGAGAATAAGGACAGTTTTTAGATAATGCCAAAGATGCCAAGCTTTAAAACTGTTGCTAAGAATAGTTTTAAAAAATTGGAACCAAACATGCCCTAGGTATCTTTATCCTCCATCTTCAGTTTAGAGAGTATAAATTGGAGTACAATTTGAATATATAAACTTTTCATGAATCCCTTGTTTTCTGTCTTTATTTTAAGATTTCCTTCTTAACATGGGTTCTTCAAGAACCCAGAAGTTTTCACCATCTATGCAAGGAAGTATTTAAAAAAAAAAAAAACAACATTTTCATATCTTTCATGGGAAATATTTTAAAGGAATATATTGTATAAAAAAATAATCATGGTAGTTGTTTAAAGGATTAACATAAAAATACAATACTTTTGATCATTTCTTTTATTTTTATATTTAATTTTCATATTTTTAATAGATGAAATTACATTTTATACTAAATTCGTCTTATGAAATGATGTATTCATCTTTTTGAATTGGTTCATTTTTAAGGTTATAGATTTTTCTTTTTTTAAAATAGTTTGCTTTATTATATATTTCTTTAACCTATCTTTTGCATAATCACATATAAAATTATTTTTATAAAATTAAATAATTAATTTATATTTAGCATTTCATATGGAATCGTTGTTCTCTTCTTATTTTAGTATTTATCTTGTATCAAACTTAAATGCATAATACAATAATAAAATAAGTGTGAGGGATTACCCAATGGTCATTGATTTGAATCATGATCATAGGAGGTTTACTTATCGCACTTCATAGTTCTATTGGATTAGTTGAGGTGTTATGTTGGATTAATTAAGGTGCACACAAGTTGATTCGGACATTCACAGTTATAAAAAAAAAAAAAAAAAAAGTTTGGGTAGCTGAATTCCAATTTAATTATCTAAATATGGATCCGACTTTGTTAACAGTTTCATGATTGATTGAATTCTAGTAATGCTACACCGAAGACATGAGAAAAACCAATTAAACTCAAGAGTAAAGAAGAGTACATTAAAAAAAGGGGAAAAAATAGCGTTAAACCCAAGATTGAGATTCAATATTCTATTCTACTGAAGTTTAAAACAATATACATCCAAGGTTTTTTTTTTTTTTTTCCTTGAAAGCTAAACACTTTAGTTATAATATCGTAAATTGTTCTTTCTAGGACTCAAACCCAGGATCCCCACTTTCCTATGTTTTTACCTTTTGAAAGGTTGAGAGCGCATGAGCTAAACATATATGATAGGGAAATACATCCAAGTTTAATAAAAGGAAATGGGTTTTTTTTTTTTGATAGCAAAAGGAAATGAGTTTGAAATATGACAAAACAAGTAGCAAAGAGTTAAGAAAATGGAGGTATTAGAAGCAAACTCTAACCAGATAAACAAGGTCTCCTTCTAGCAAAATCAACTAGGATCAACAAGATCTCCTTCCTACTTTTTTTTCCAAAAGAATAAGATGAAGAGGAGGAGCTCTCACGGCTCCAAGAAGCTACAAAATGGCTTAATTGTAAGTGTTGTCAATAGTGGTATACCATATCAAGGCATAGAAAATAAGATGATGGGCGATTCATAGATGTATTAGGTAAAACCAAAAATGACTCTATAAGTAGGGATGACAAAATTTGACACGATTTTTTGATACAACTTGAATCTGATATGATTTTTGTCAAGTTTGATTACTGAATCATGTTTTATATCATGTCAATTTGCACAACCCAAATTTGCCTTGAATTAGTCCTTTAATTATATAATTTGATCCCTCAAATTTTCACATATTACTCGTGTCAAAGTTATAGGTTAAATAAAATATAATCTTAAATGAGTTATTCATAATTAGGTCGTGTTTGAATGAGTTTTTTTTAACACCATACTAATAGTCTAACATGAGACAAACACGACCCATTAACATAAATTGCCACCCGTATCAATAAGTTCTTTGACATTGCCTTTAGTGGTGTACCATATAAAGGCATAAAAAATCAAAGATGATTCAGGCAAAATTCCAAAAACATTAACCTCGCTTATTCCAATAGTTACAACATAAAATGATAACATAATAGGAGAAAATCAGTTACAATCTAGGGGGATACCATTTTTGGTATATCTTTTTATTTTCCCTAAAAGTACAAGACTCGTGATGGGCATATTGGTTTTGGTTCTATGTGTAGGGATTTTTCGGGGGTTGTATCTCATACAAAGCACAACGGAATACGAAAAATTACAGAAAACTCCCATCCAAGGATCGTCTTGAATCATCAAAGTCAAAAATTTTTAGAAATCGTTATCTTTGTAGTTTCCGACCTCCTTTGATGTAGATGATGCTTCTCCGCGAAGATGTAAAAGAACCACGAGTGCCTGGCAAAAGACCTCCAATGGTGATCCACACGAAAGTTGGAGAAGAAAACTTCAAAGGAGATAGCTAAGGCTCGATCTATGTTGTTAGCCAAGATTGGGACGTCCCAAACCCGGTCCTGGGCTGACCAATCATTAACTCGCGAATACCTATGGATATCGCATATCTCGATACCACACTATCGTGTCTCATTCACCGAGACTCTTTTATGAGTAAAAGTAGTCCCACCGGGCCCCTTCAACAATACTCAAAATATTACCCAAGACTATGTCATAATAGTCCTTAAGAGTTTATTACAACACTCTTATACAAAATCATATATTAACACTATTTTGTTCTAATATATTTTACAAAATGAATATCAAAGCTACATGTCGACTTTCTTCACAATTACATTTCTGATGAGCGCGTCCACCTGGTTCATCCCAGATCAAATATTTTTCCCATAAAGGGTGAGCTACATCCGTGAGAGACTCCTGCCGCGGCTACTCACCTAAGTGCTCATGCAATGTCCACTCACCATTTCACAATCACATTCCAACAAGAACATGCCAATTCTATAGGGAATCCTACATGTCATGCCATGAAATGAGATGCGACTCATCATGTACCATGCGCCCGAGTCCTTACCGACTCCCTTACACAACGCTTAAGCCCATGTGTGAAAAACCGTCATTTTGGATGACATCCAATGATAATTGTAAAAACAAATTTCATTTGTTTATAAACCAAAGCTTTTTGGATGATACCTCACAATGATCATTTTATATTCAAAACCCATGCGCCAGGTAGCTGATTTTGTGTTCACCGCAGCTTCGCAAACCTGCACACTTTACTCGCCTTCATCGCCTGTGGGGACTATGTCTCGACCATAATCGGGCGTCTTTCACCCGAGAGGGGATTCATCCCACTTGTTGATACTCGACACATAATTTCTTTACCATTTCAATCAACCGTGCGACTCTATTGGACATTGTCCCATTTAACCGAGCTCACCTAATCAAACACCAAACGCCGTGTCGATTTACCAACCATGCACGCACACACATTTAATGCGATGTCCCTATGCATATGCAATGTGCGCTTTATTGCCTATTGCACTATGTCACATATATGATAAATGCTATATGGAAAATTTTATTAAGCATGCATATCACTAATGCATCCTGGGAAACTATATCAAACTTGCATATAATTTCCCTACATTAATTCATTCATGTCAATATATCACACAAGCATATATCAACATCATGCATAAATCGCTACTAGTCATAATGAAACACTTTATCCTCTAGGCTAAATTACGATATAACATGTCCACAAAATAGCCTACAACATGCCATGTTTACACATACAATTCATCACATGTCAATATATTAACACACATATCGTACCCCCATCAACAAACATGTTCTCGCTCTCGCAATTAGTACACTTGGTGTTATGATCAAAATTTCGGCAATGATGTGAGCACTAAATGCCTATCACTGGCATATGGCTAGATTCTAGACTCAAAGAGCTTTTCATAGAGTCTAAGAACGCACGAATCGGAGTTTGGATGAGAAAGATATGGTCGTACGAAGTTAGAGTACAATAGGTGTCACACTATTGCGCCAATCCACGCAATAGCGTGCCCGAGGGTTTCAGGAGAATTTTGGCAACTCTTGTAAATGCAATTTTTCAACCCAAATTCGCTCCGGAAGCAGCCCTTTAAACCGACTACAAATTTGTCCCATGCCATTAACATGGCACAACATGGTTCCAAAATCAGCCCAAAACAATAGCCCAAAGGCTAGAAATAATCAAAAGTATGAAGAATCCCTACCTCTTGAAGCATAGACCGTCGACCTCCGAACTTACTCCCGGGTCCAACGTAGTTCCGACCGAAATGTTAATGAATTGAGGAAGAAACCGCCGGCCTCCTTCCTTTCTCTTTCTTTCCTTTTCCTTTTATTTTCTCCTTTCCTTTCTCTCCTTTCATCCCTTTCTTCCTTTCCCTCTTGTTGCCTCTCTACGAACTGGTTGTGAACTCCCCCTTTTTATAGCAATTCCATGCTCCATGCATGTGGACACATGGCTTGCCATGTGTCACACATGCATTTGCTTTTTCATGCCATGTTGCCTATGCATGCTTTGTGACACATGGTTTGCCATGTGTCACCCGACACTCGTTGCCTCGAAAAACGTATAATTCTGATTGTCTTGAAATTCGCCTGGGCAACTAAATTTCGAGTGACGAACCCAACAATGAGGTCCGTTTTGTCATCCGAGATCTAGAAAACTTTCAGGTTTTCAACCTGTATCGTAGCGGCAAGTTCACCGTGTTTGCCCATTTTTTTGGAAAAGCTCAAATTTACCCGGGTTTTACAAAGATCAAGCCTTTTAAGAGAAGATTAGAGGAGAGGAGAGAATCATTTTTCTCTTCTCCAATATGTGAATGACGACTCTTTAATTAGGGTCCATATGTTTGGCTTAAATATAAGTCAAACACATGGAGGAAAGGGGAGCATAAAGGCTCCTCATTAAAGGGGTACAGACATGATTCTATACATAGTGTATCCTCATGGGCTTTGGGTCAAGAATGAGCCTCCACGACCTATGGTCTTTCCAAATGACTCCAAGGATTCTCCTAATCCCTAAATGGTCCAATCCCTAAGCATTATTCTTCAATTCGGATCTCATCCAAATTACTATCTCTCAGCTTGGATCCCATCCAAGACCATTTTGTTCCTTCTTCAAATCTTCTAAGTGTGTGACCCATTAGGTTTCCAGTTATGTTGGCCACTTGAATCAACCCTTTGATTCAAGCAAGTCAAGAGCGGTATCTAGCAACACATCATGACCCCAATTGACCGGAAGAGTCAAGGGTTTGACTACGAACCTTTTCATGTGCAATATATTGTGCAATGCTATCCTTTCACTCCATACTATGCCCAACTTGGTTAAGAGCATGGACTATGCATCTGCTCCCACTAGATGAACTAGCCCAAGTGATTTATCTTGTCTCCGAGATCCATTACTCACAAAACATGCCATTGAAGACTCTTTTTCAAGGCATGATTACTCTGGCCAGAGATTCCGAGTAATGATCTCCACAAGATGGCCTAGGGTATACCCTCCTTTTCACAGGAGTGGTGAATCCTTTATTGGTCACTTAATTACTTTCGAATACCTCAAGCTATACCCAATCATCATCGTACTAGTAACCTCTCTTGAGGTAACAAGGATCAAAGTCAAAGTATAGAATTAGTATCCAAGATACCATTGAGCACCTCATGTCTAAGGATACTTGCACTGTGACGCCCCAAATCCCGGGGGTTTGTTGATAACCCATCAACCTGCTTAAGATTGTGGATGCGCCTGCACCCGACACCACACCATTTGAACGCCCCTTTCTGTAGACCCAGATTTAACGAAATACACGCCTCCCTTTGTACTGGGAGCTCTACCCAAAATACAACCCGTAAATTTACATAGGCAACCTCGTCTCCAATATTATACAAATCCACCAATAATCGGGTCTACATATTATAAAAATACATAAAAAGCCCATTTATCCATACTAACATATATAAGCACATGACTATATGACCATAGTCCATAAGAGTTTAAATTACACCACTTCTTATACAAAACATATCAAAACTAAGAATTCAATACATGTTTTACAAAAATATAAATCAAAGCCACAATCCACCTTTCATCTCACATTCCACCCCAGTGAGCACCATCTTCCGCACACATCCCCGTAATTTAAAGGGGGTCCCACGACAAGCAATGCCCAAAGAGTGAAATTTCTACAAGGGCTACTTCCCACCTAAGTGCAAATGCAATGGTCAGTGCCACGCTTAATATCTCTAATCACGATTATGTCAATCCTAGAATGGAATCTACATGACATGAACAGATGCTACTCCTCATGATCCCTGTACCAAGCCCACACCGACCTCTCTCAACATGCAATATGCCATGTATGAAAAACTGTTTTCAAAACAAAAGATTTTTTTTTGTTTTTGAAAACTCATTGGACAATCTCCGATATAATTTATTGAACATACTCCGATAAAACCGCTTTGTTTAAAAGCCATGTTAGGCAACCTCCGATCATTCATGCGACCTTTTAGGACTTTGTCCCTAGACCGAAACTAACATC
The DNA here is from genome assembly GCA_016808115.1 of Tetrastigma voinierianum. Classification (NCBI taxonomy): domain Eukaryota; kingdom Viridiplantae; phylum Streptophyta; class Magnoliopsida; order Vitales; family Vitaceae; genus Tetrastigma; species Tetrastigma voinierianum. The sequence continues at coordinate 82,808 of JAEQBH010002263.1, read as the reverse complement.
AACACCAAAAACAATGCTGATTTTCCCATGCACTCACACCTATTTCATGCGATGTACTTGTGCATAAATACAATGCAATATGCCATTGCCTATCACAATGCTACATATATATGAGTGCTATATGTACATGCCTACTCATGCATTTCAACCCATGCATCAATTGGAAAGTTATATCAATGAACAAATAAATTCCAATTAATTCACACGATTCATGCCAACATATCAATACACGCATACATTGACATCAGCCATTACCACTGTGAGTAATTCACATAATTCTAACTTCTAGCCTAATTGCGGATATATCATCAAGTCTACAAGTGGTTTACAACAAGCCATGCAATGGCCTTAATCATACACAAACTCATGCATTTACCCAAGCCTCATGGATAATTATATCAACATGCATATAATCATCAACCAACATACACCAATTTCAATATATTAGACCACACACGTCATCACAATCGCCAATTTGTAATAATTTGGTGCTACAATTAAAATTTTTTAAAATATATGGGTATCAAATGCCATTAACAGCATATGGCCAGATTTTAGACTCAAGTGGGCTTTCTCAGAGTCCAAGAACACACGACCTGAAGCTCTACTTAGAAAGTTATGACCGTCAAAAGTTGGAAGCCTCATATGAATAGTGACTTAAGCGCAGAACCAGCAGGGGCCTATCGAGCTACCATTTTCTGACATAATATGAGTTCAAATTGCATTAAGCTATATGTGGATGGATTCTAGACTCAAAGGGCTTTCCATAGAGTCCAGAACACTGAATCCAGCTCGACAAGAGTTATGGCCATCCAAAGTCGGGAGGCCTCAAATGAACAAGAACCTAGAAAAATATCAAAAGCTCGTTCTCTAAACTACCATCCAAACAAATTCCTAAGGCCTCAACCAAGACCAAAACGACTCCTAGATGGAAAATAAACCCAAGTAGGAAGGTTCCCTAACCCTTTTTAGCTAAGACGAAACCTTTCGAAGACTCGGAAGTTCGAAACCCACGGCCTCCCAAACTTTCTCCTCAAATCTTCGACTTAAAATCTTCGATTGGGTGTCCACGCTGCCGCCTCGACGAGTACTCGACTTTGCCTACCGACGAGATCTAACCACCAGATCTCCTTAGATCGTAGAGAGAAGCTAGAGCTTCTCTCTCCTCCCTCTCTCATTTCCTTTCTCTACGAGTTCTTTCTCCCAGCAGAAAAATCTGCTCATCTTTCCCCTCCCATCTGATTTCTCTAACCTTATCTTTGGGTTTTAAAGAAAGCCCACAAAGCCACGTGTCCATGCCCCGCCTCTGGTCTGCTTCACTCAAACAATTTATTTTCGTCTCGATTCAAGTTCAATTTATTTTAAATGAACTTAACTTAAGTTATTTCATAACTCTCGAGATTCTCATAAAAATCTTGTCCCTGGGGGTCACTAGACGCCTGCTACCTCGAAAATCGTGAAAAATTCAACTGTATCGGACTTCAACGAATTTTGTCTGGGTCACTAGACTTCACGAGACGAATCTAACGGTGAATTATGTTTCGTCATCTAAGATCTAGAAAAAATTTCCAGGCTTTCCTGAACCATTTCGACAATCTTACTGTTTTTGCCATTTTTCAGAAAAATTAATTTTTTCCCGGGTTTTTACATTCTTCCCCCCTTAAAAGAATTTCGTGCCGAAATTCCACACACAATCACGTCAACTCACATGCACATGTAATGTGCACTATGTCATGCATATAACTAGTTATTTAATTTCTAAACGACTAGACTGCGTACCTTCATCCCTAACACAAGAAGGGATAGGTGGCCCGCATTCGTCTTCTCGCGGGCCCCTACGTCGCTTTCCACTCCCACATGGTGTTGCCACAAGATTTCATTAGCCTCACCTGGCTCAAGGTAAAACATAACTCGCTATCCATGATACATACGGTCCCTCCACGGCTGTCCCATCTCGTGTCAACCGTAATCTCCCCAATCCCCCACATGAGCCGGATCCGAGTATATCTCTGAGCATGGAGACGTGAACACTTCACGGACACTTGATAAGCCTGACTGTAGTGCCAAACAAAGACGCCTACAAAGGCTCCACCCTCCTCAAGTATCTCAAAGGCCTGATGAACCTCACTGACAACTTTCCTCGCCATTAACCTCGACCACTCTCCTTAGCATCACCTTCAAGAAGACGTGATCGCCAACCTCGAACTCTAGGGGTCGACGTCGCCTGTCAGAGTAGTTCTTCTTTCAGCTTTGAGCCGTGAGAAGACGTTGCCGTATTAAACCCACCTTCTCTGAGGTGTCTTTAATCGTATCGTGACTAATGGCTGAGCCTCTCCCCACCTCCAAAGAAATCGTTGATTGAAGATGCCTTCCCATACAACGCCTCATAGGTGCCATCTCGATACCGCTCTAATAATCATTGTCAGAAGACTTCACTAAGGGTAAGTGCTCTTCCCAACTACCCTAATGATCCAGGACGCATGCTCGCAGCATGTCCTCTAAAATATGTATGGTCCTCTCCGACTGACCATCTGTCTATGGGTGGAAGGCGGTGCTCATCATCAACCGCGTCTCCATGGCCTTTTGGAAGCTCTTCCAAAAGTGTGCCTGTAAATCTCAGGTCTCTATCCGATAGTATGGACATTGGCACTCCATGTAGCCTGACAATCTCTCGTGATATACACCGATTGCAATTCCTCCAATGTGAATATCCGCACTCCGCTAGGAAATGTGTAGACTTCGTGAGCCGGTCCACTATCACCCATACCGTGTCATGCCTCCGCGGTGTCCGTGGCAAGTGGGTCATAAAATCCATTGTGATATGCTCCCACTTCCACTTAGCCACCTTAAATGGCTGGAGTAGCCCCGCCGGCTGGGGTGCTCGCCCCTAACTCCGTCGACACGTGAGGTATCAATAACAACATCCCCGACGTGTCTCTTCATCCCACTCCAGTAGTACTGGCGACGAAGATCACGATACATCTTCGTGCCACCTGGATGCATAGCAAATCGGGAGCAGTGGAACTCCTTGAGGATCTCCTCTCTTAGATCAATCGACTGGGAAACCACTACCCGTCCTCTATACCGAAGACTACCATCTACGTGGATGGTCCAACCCTCGTCACTGTATCTCGATTGTATCCGCCCTTGATGGACTATCTCTCGGGCCCCGTCTCGATTCAATCATCACCATCGTGGGATGCTTGTAGCTACCGTGACACCCTAACGTATTCGATCCCCTGCCACGTATCAGAAATTCGAATCGGTCCCACGGTCTCAAGCATCTGCCACTCCCGGGAAGTTATACTAGCCAATGCTCCCCGTGACTTCCGACTGAATGCATTAGCCACCACATTTGCCTTACCAGGGTGGTAATACAAAGTGAAGTCATAATCCTCTAGGAACTCCATCCACCGCTGCTACTTCATATCGAGGTCCCGCGCGTGAAGATGCATTTCGTAATTTCAGGATCTAAATACATCTCGAAATGCTCACTGTTTAAGTAATGGCACCAAATCTTCAAGGCAAAGACTATGGACGCCAACTCCATGTCATGTGTGGTGTAATTCTGCTCATGATTCTTTAACTGGCGGGAACCATAAGCTACTACCCTCTCGGACTGCATCAAAACGCATCCCAGTCCGACCTTCGAGGCATCATGATACATTGTGTACCTTTGTCCCCTCTTCGGGATTATCAGAATAGGAGCTGAAGTAAGCCTCTTCTTCAATTCCTGGAATGCCTTCACACGTGTCATTCCACCGAACCTAACCTCCTTCCGGTCGTTGTCGCCATGGGTGCCGCCGGCTCCGAGAAATCCTCGATGAACCTCCCGTAATACCCAAAGAAATCCCAAGAAATTACAGATTCAAGATCGACGGGCCCCTAACTCATCATAGCCTTCGACCTTCTCGTGTGGTCCACCGATATGCCCGAGGCCGACATTACGTGGCCCCAAGAATCTCACTCATACCCAAAATTCACACTCATTAATTCGCGACAACCGATGTTTCTCAGAAAAGCCTGGAGAACAATCCCCAAGTGATCTCATGCTCCTCCTCATACTGGGAGTAGATCAAGATGTCATCAACAAAGACTACAACAAACTAATCTAAATAGGGCTGGAACACCCTATGCATGAGATCCATGAATGCCGCCGCACATACCAATCCGAAGGCATCACTCCAAACTAAAATGCCCATATCGCGCTCTCAACGCCGCTCTTGTGATGTCACCTCCCTAATCCTCAACCGATGATACCCGATATAGAGATCTATCTGAATAGACTTCAGGCCCCTCTCACCGATCAAACAAATCATCAATCCTCGCACGGATACCGATTCTCGATCGAAACCCCGCTCAACCTGGTTTCCGTAGTCAATGCACAGTTGAAGGGTCTTATCTTTCTTCTTCGTAGCGTGAACTGCAGCGCCCAAGGTGAAGCACTCGCCCACGAAACCCATGTCCAATAAACTCGTGATCCGACCTCGGAAGCTCGCAACTCAACCGACACCATCCTATGTGGAGTCATAGAAATGGGCAACGCACTGTGGTAACTTTAATAACAAAGTCTACATCCTCGTGCGTGAGGTAATCCCTAGGGGTTCATCCTAAAGACATCCTCATACTCTCACAAACCACCCGAGAGACCTAACTCCAAGGTAAGGCTCGCTAGCCAACCTATCAACCCATCCATGCCACCGGAGTCTGTGATACGCCTAGGGTAAAGCAACGTGTTTATCCCCTGAAAACATAACACACCATCGCCCTATGTAGGCAAGTACTCTCCTACGATAATTGTCACGATGACTCTGTGTCATTAACTACCCATCCTGAGGATGACATCAAACTCCGACATGTAAATGACCCTTAGGTCCATAGTGAGTAGAATCTCGGAGATCTCTAACTCATAATCCCAACATATCTGATAAACACTCACCCTTGTTCCTAGAGGAGAAATCACCTTCAATGGCTTTTCCAAGGTTTCAACCTCTTAGCCCATATCAAGATTTCTCTCATTGTCTATTAGCAGTACACATGCCAACCACTAATAGACATCAACATCTTGAACTATTCCGTTCATCCATTTTTTGAACTCTTAAGGTTATGTTTTCTAACCCTAGTGTTCATCTTTTCCTATATACATTCTACCATGTATATAATTGACGCAATTTGTAAAACACAATCACGCAACATACATCATGTAGCACAACATGAATCACACAAGATGAATGCAATGGTCTAAACCCCATGCCCATCGAGTCCTAGGTAATCACATACCTATACCTTGATACCACGTTGTGACGCCAACATCAAATACACCAAGCACTAGGTAATCATGAACCTAAGTTCTAACACCAAACTATGACGCTGGTATGAATTTCACCACAATAGCCAAGGCCTAAGCCCATGTCCCTCAAGCCCTAGGTAGTCGTATGCATATGCTCTGATACTTGCACTGTGACGCCCCAAATCCTGGGGGTCCGTTGATAACCCGTCAACCCACGAAAGATTTGTGGATGTCGGGTAACCCGACACGACACCATTGAGCCCCCTTTTCGCGGGACCCAGGATTTAACAAAATCGAACAGAGTCTCCTTTGTACGGGGAGCTCTACCCAAAAATACAACATGTGCAATTACATGGTAACCTGTCCTAATATTATACAATCGACCACAACTGTCCACATGAGTAAAAACGCCACATGTGTGGCCCATTTATCCATACTCAAACATATAAGCACATGACTATAGGACCATAGTCCATAAGAGTTTAAATTTACACCACTCTTATACAAAACATATATCAAAATTAAGAATTATAATACATGTTTTACAAAATATAAATCAAAGCCACAATCCGGCTTTCTTCTCATTATCGGCCTCTAGTGAGCACCATCTTCCTGCACATCCCCTGTACCTTAGCTGGGGTCCTAACGACCGGGTGAGCAATGCCCAAGTAGAGGAAATCCTAAGAGGGCTACTCCCACCCAAGTTGCAAACGCAATGGTCATAAACAAGCACATTCCAATCACGATTATGTCAATCCTAGAATGGAATCTACATGACATGAATGAGATGCTACTCCTCATGATCCTAGTACCAAGTCCTCACCGAATTCTCTCAACATGCAATATGCCATGTATGAAAAACAATTTTCAAAACAAAAGATTTTTTTTTGTTTTTGAAAACTCATTGGACAATCTCCAATATCAAAATTTATTAGACAAACCTCCAATATAATTTATTGGACATACTCTGATAAAATTTGGTGGACAACCCTCCGATATAATTTATTGGACATGCTCCGATAAAATTTGGTGGACAACCCTCCGATATAATTTATTGGACATACTTCGATAAAACCGCTTTGTTCAAAAGCCATGTTAGGCAACCTCCGATCATTCATGCGACCTTTTAGAACTTTGTCCCTAGACCGAAACTAACATCAACACCAAACACAATGCTGATTTTCCCATGCACTCACACCTATTTCATGCGATGTACTTGCGCATAAATACAAGGCAATATGCCATTGCCTATCACCATGCTACATATATATGAGTGCTATATGTACATGCCTACCATGCATTTCTCAACTCCATGCATCAATTGGAAAGTTATATCAATGAACACATAAAATTCCAATTAATTCACACGATTCATGCCAACATATCAATACACGCATACATTGACATCATAAGCCATTACCACTCGAGTAACGACATTATTTAACTTCTAGGCCTAATTGTAACATATCAAGTTTACAAGTAGCCTACAACAAGCCATGCAATGGCCTCAATCATACACAAACTCATGCATTTCCTCAAGCCTCATGGATAATTATATCAACATGCATATAATCACCAACCAACATACACCAATTTCAATGTATTAGACCACACGCGTCATCACAACCAAGCAATTTGCACACTTGGTGCTACAATTAAATTTTCAGAAAATATGTGGGTACCAAATACCATTCGTAGGCATATGGCCAGATTCTGGACTCAAGGGGCTTTTCGTAGAGTCCAAGAACACACGACCTGAGTTCTGACGGCAGTTATAAATTGCCTAAAGCTCTAAGCCTCATATGAACAAAGGACTACGCCAAGCAGTAATCCGCGGCCTACTGTTTTCATCATTTTCGGACATAATATGAGTTCAAATTGCATTAAGTTATATATGGATGAATTCTAGACTCAAAGGGCTTTCCATAGAGTTTAAGAACACCCGAATCGGAGTTCAGAAGTTATGGTCGTTCAAAGTTGGAGGCCTCATATGAACAGTAACCTAGAAAAATGCTTTTTTTTTTCTGGTTCTTTAAATGCCATCCAAACAGCCTATAAGGCTCAACCAAAACCAAAACGACTCCTGTGATGGGAAAATAAAACCCGAGTATAGAAGGTTCCTACCTGAGCTTAAGATCGAAACCTCCGAAGACTCTAGTCTCGAAACCCACGACCTCCCGAACTTCTTCCGTCAATCTTCGACCTAAAATTCTTGATTTCGCAGGTCCACGCCGTCGCCTCAACGAGTACTTCGACTTTAAGTCTTGGCCCGACGAGATCCAACCACCCAATCTCCGTAGATCGGAGAGAGAAGCTCTCTCTCCTCCCTCTCTCATTTCCTCTCTCTACGAGTTCTTTTCTTTCTCCCAGCAGAAAAATCTGCTCCTCTTTCCCCCTCCCATATGATTTTCTAACTTATCTTTAAGTTTTAAAGACAAGGCCCACAAAGCGCCACGTGTCCACACATGGGCCCGTCTGCTTTCGCCCAAACAATTTATTTTGCCTCTGCCTGGGTTCAATTTATTTAAAATCTAACTTAACTGGAAGTTATTTCCCAACTCTCGAGATTCTCATAAAATCTCGCCCCCGTGGGTCGCCAGATCGTCCGTTACCTTGAAAATCGTGGAAAATCCGACTATCTTCGGGAATTAACTAATTTCGTCCCGCCAATAGACTTCTCATGTAGAGATTAATCCAACCCAGAAAGTTCATTTGTTATCTCGAGATCTAGAAAAAATTTCTGCTTCTTTGAACCATTTCTGCATCTTATCAAGTTGAAGTATTTTTCGTAAAAAATTAATTTTTTCCTGCCATACGCACCATTGCTAAGGATGGTAGACTATCATCATGTTAATAGATAATCTATATGATTGTCTCATAGCTGTCTCCGATTAACTTAGCTACTCTTATACATCCACATGTCTACTTTAATCATCACGATGATCAGTTTATTAGATCATTTGCTTGATCATATCAAGAAGTACAACATGTGCTAGGTCTGTTCGAATCAACAATGTCCAATCTTGTTGATCCTATGACTAGGGATAGTTTAGATACTATATAATTACACATAATTGGAATCTCATTATCATGATCAAAATCATGATTTCCTTTATGCCATGTAATGTATAAAGGACTTTATTAATTTGATTTAAGATCGCTATCAATTCATATATTAAATGAATATCAAAGAAATGAAGATGCGTTTATTATAAATGAATATAAGACGTACAATAAGTGCTATAGGTGATGGCTTTCAGAGTACTTTAACACTATGTTTGCCAAAAACTCCTTAGCTCCATCAACCCTCTTTTTCGCCAAATCTAGATTGATTTATTTATTTTGATAATTATGTATGTCCTAAGTCATTTGCGTGCTTCTTAACTAATCCTACCGAGACTATGAGGAGACTCAAACTAGGACTATTTAGAAATTCCACCCCAATACATTACATATTTACACCAACTAAGCTATCCCTTAAGATTTAAAGTTTAAACTGATTTATTTATATAAATAATTAATGACGGAATCTTAAAAATGGTGAGATTGGATCTCTAAAGAATTTGTATCACTCTAACTAGTTTGAATAACTCGAAACCCTTAACTTGATCTAAAATTTTTTATTGGTCAAATAGGATCGTGGCTTTCAATTTTATATAACTTTTATTTAACTCAAGTATCTTATTATTACTCCTTGGTAGCCAAAAAAAAATAAAAAAATCTAATATATATCATTATTCATAAAAATAATTGAACATAAAAGTCATTAAGGCCCGACTAAATAGTAAAAAGTGGGATAAAACATACAAGAGAATCATGTTCAAATCGAATAAAGCACTGCAATATAATATGCAAAATGAATAAATATAAAAAAATGAAACTAATAACAATCAAATGAGAAATAGAAGAAACCAAGTATATGTAAAGTAACGATAATTGATTAAGAAAGAAGTAAAGGCCAATGAGCAATGACACCATATATGCTTATCCTTATGTTAACATATGGCAACAATTGATTTCTTTCCAAATAAATCAGATTAAAGTCTAATGCTATAGTAACTAAAATACATATGACTCAAGTTTTGCAATATACTGAGGATTATAATCTGGTTTGTTGTCTTGCCTGATTGAATATATATGCTTTGCTTGTTTGAATTGTCCCCACACAAATAAAATACCGCAATAAGATGACGAAAAACAAAACGTCGTTATAAGACGACAAAAAACAAACCTCATAATAAGATAATAAAATCACAAAAAACAAAATAAAACTTAGATTTATGTGGAATAATAATTTTTTTTAAAAAAAAAATTGGTAAAATGAGGTGTAGAGGAAGATGAGTGAGTGGTTAGAAAAGAAAAAGAGAAAGAGAGAAAAAAAAACGAGTTAGTTGATAAAATTAGTTTAAAACATATATTTAAACATTAGATGGTGTATTTAATTTTCATCATAAATTATAATTCGGATAAAAGAGATTGAGCAATAGTGGAGTTCCAATAAAAAAAAAATGAAGATATATAATAAGGGAAAACAGGATAAAACAATAAGGGCCTATTTGTTTACCCTTTTAAAAACTGTTTTTTTTAAAAAATGTTTTTTATTCTAAAAAAACAAGGAAAAAAAAAAAACATAAAAAACACTTAACGCTTTTCCCAGGCTTAAAAATGGTTCACAAAACTAGTTTTCAAAAATAGGATTCAAAGGGCTTATTTGGTTCATGTTTTTGAAAACTGTTATTGAGAATAGTTTTTGTGATGCCCCCAACCCGGCACCTGATGTCAGACGAGGGTGTCTTTTTCTTTTTCTTTTTCTTTTCCTGTTTACTATAAACTTGTTCATTCATATATTGTTAAACATTTAACTTAACATATATTCTGTATAGCGATTTACAAAATATATTCAAACCCATAAATGGGAGTGTTCAACATATACAAACTTACATTGTTTACAAGAACAAAGACATATACAAAATGTAATCGGTGCGTCTCGCGGCATCTAGTGTTGCGCTGAATCTCTAATTGCCGGCGTGCATTGTCCCGGCTTCTATTTCCTTCTTATGTACCTACTGATGAAACACCCTTTGCTAAGGTTATAAATTTGTGGGAATAATACTCTGGATCTAATTCCTAATAAAAATCATCACACTTTAGACATATGCATATACTTCTAACATATCATATACTTATACACATGCTTATACATATTTCATACATATCATTTACACATGCCTATACATATCTCATACTTACTTATCATATCATGTTTCATTTTTTATCATCGTTCATATACATTTGTGTCATTTTACACTTTGCTTCTTGCTCTATCATAGCGACTTGGTCATCACATAGTAGTGCTATGCTTCTCATATCATTTCATATCATGTCATTTATCATATTCAAATCATTTGCATATTCTTGTCATTTGTTTTTATGTTTCATGCCTGCATATACCTTAGCAGTGAATATGGGAAACTATAAGGACCCGAAGGTGCTGTTATCATTGTATGAGACAATGAACTATAATGGCCCAAAGGCGTTGTTATCATTATACGAGATAATGACCTCTATAAGGACCCGAATGTGTTGTTATCATTATACGAGACAATGACCTCTATAAGGACCCAAAGGTGCTGTCATTATCTCTAGAACTCGGAAAATTCTCTAGATCTTGGATGACGAAACTAATTGCGCCGTTAAATTTGTCTCGCGAAATCTAGTGACCTAGAAAAGTTTCATCGAATTTTGAGACACCTAATATTTTACATTCAAGTATTAAACGCAAGGATTCTTCGTGTGGACGAGATTTTTACCAAATCTCAAGCTCGAAATGGCTTGAGTTAAAGTTCATTTAAAATAATTGAACTGAAAAGAAATAAAAATTTTCGGGGAAGAAACGGACCCGAATGAGACAATATAAGTTATGTATTCAAAATGATAATAATAATAATAATAATATTATTATAATAATAATAAAATGAAAAAAAATCAATAAAAAGGGAGAGAGAGGGCGTTGAGGACGAGAATGAGAGAGAGGAGAGAGAGATATTTTTAATTTTTTTTTCTCTCTTTGTTTCTTTTCGATCTGGCGAAAATTCCAGACAAGAGGTTTTATCTAAGTTCCGTCCACTATTTATACTCCGAGGGTTGTCCACTAAAACAAATACCTTTTGTTCCTGAATGGTTTTCATTCATGGCAAAATGCATGTTTGAGGGAGCCGGGAGAACTCGAGGCTATGGGTGGGGTGAGAGACCTCGCAGACATCCGAAAGCCAGGTCGCTTTCCAAAGGAGACACACACCTGGCCATGTTTATCACATGTACTTCTGGTCAAGGATAGAGCCTGGATCGACTTGGGATTCATAGTCTATCGACATTTGTTATCAGGTAATGGAGCCTATGAGGGCTCGATACTGTCATTGGTGGCTATCAGCTGGACAAGCCACAAAGCCATATGCATGAGACGCAGCCTGCGAGTGACTCGATATATTACTCAATGGCATATCGAGTGATGGAGCCTACGAGAGTTTCAGATATTGTGGGCAATGATGAGTCGAGTCTCATTCATGGCATGTAGACATTCGTAGACATGTACGTTGCACTTGGATGTGTGTTTGATTATGCGACTACTGCGATGCGCATTTAGCGGGAGTAGCCTCAGAGATTATCGCTACCGGGATTTGCTCACCTGCCGTGGACCCTTTCGTGTACGTGTTAGGTGCGGCCGACCCGCATTTCGGGATCGCACATATGAAGAAAGCTTCGATTGGTACTTTGATATATATTTCAGAATATATATGGGTTGTATTTATTTGTATAAGAGGGATGTAATTTTTAAACTCTTATTTTAATTATGGTTTTATAGTCATGTGCTTATATGTTCGAAAGTATGGATAAATGGGCTCTACGTGGTCATTTTTTACTGCAGTATGTGGACCCCCGGGGTGGTCATTGTTGATTATCGGGGACATGTTGTACCTGGGTAGAGCTTCCGCACAAAGAAGATCATCTGATTGTGAGTTTCAGGCCTGCAACCCGACATCCATGAGTATTCGCTGCCGACGGTTATCAACTGACACCCCATTTGGGGTGTCACATCCAAATTTGCATACACCTATTTTAAGGAGATTTGTTCTCCTGCAGAATTAGCTTACCCGTAATTTGAATCACCAATTCGATGTGAGTGATGGCCAAAACAAAAACATGAGTTTTAGAAATGTAAAGCATCTCCTCTAAAACCCAACATTTTCTTTATACAATTTTTCCTCTCTATCGAGGACTACATCCAAACCAAACAAACCATATAACAACTAGAGCAACTCCAAAAATAAACTAAACCAATAAACTTCATTACTGAGGTGGAGAATTCCTAACCAACAAATAGGAAAAACCCAAACCTAAACACAATTCCATCAAATATTCGTACAAATCCTTATATAGACAAGGATTCAAACTAGTATCCATATCTTAAAGGCTTCTCCTTCTTCTTCCTCTTCTTCTTCTTCTCTTCTCCTCTTTCTCTCTCAAACCTGACCTAGCTCAAATGGACACTGTCTAAATCAGAAGACCAAATGTGGTCTTATCCACTTACATGGCTAAGGCCATGTTTGGCAAATGACTTTTGTGATTTATTACCCATTTTTGCATTTAAGTCCTCATATTCCCTTTCATTTACACATTCTTTTCTCATATATTCTAATTGGGCATATAGTCTTATGATCTTATGACATCTCAACCTCAAATGAGATAAATTACTAATTTACCCGACCTTAGATTAATTCTGTATTTACTTTATTTTATTTTTAGCATTATTATTTTCGAAAACTTTAACTTAACTCTCAGATACACCCTCAACATGTTATAAACCGTCAAGGTATAATTCTGTGGAGTTATAGCGTAAAAACACTTTAAAATATTATTTTAATATTTTCTAAAACTGTTATTATTTTTAAAATTTTGTGTTTTTATGTTTTTTATAACAAAAAAAGAATTACTATTCATCATATTTTCCTTTTTCTTTTTTGTTTTTTAAAAGGAAAAGAGCCAAAACATTTATGTTTTCAAAAAAAAGAAATCAAATAGACCCTAAAATTCAATTATTTTTAATTTACTGTCTAAAAAATTATTAGTTTTAGCTTTAAATGATATCATCAAATTATTTTAGGAATCCCAATCAAAACTGGCTCAAATGCCGTCAAGCTGCAGATACCCAAAAGGTCTAATAATTATGCCCAGACAACTGTAAAGTTGGTGTCACCAAAATAATTGTATGCAGGCATCACCATAGTCTGCTGTGATGGTGATGTAAGCTCAATTATCCAAAACCCCATACTTCCCAAAGCCACCTCCTCACTACCAACATCTCTATCACTGACAACCGTACTCACCCCTAACACACATGTCCTATAAAACTAAGAGACACGGACACCAACATTTTCACCTTCTTTTATGGAATTATTCACATGAGTACTCTTATGAAGCCACGATTCTCACCTACATGCATAGCCACGTATCAATGTGGCATCTTCTCATTGGGTGGGAATAAAGTTTCATGAAATTCCTAAAAGTTACATTAAAAAATTGGAGGAATGATTAGTGCAAAACTGCCCTCCATATTCTATATATATATGGCCATGGCCACCACCTTTGTCCAAAGTAGTAATCATCTTGTGGAGTTTCCTGAATCCTCCATTTATAATTCCTTTTTCCAATTTTCTGATTTTCTGTACTTTCTTTCTTTAGTACAATGAAGTGGTCTCCTCAAGATGCTATGCAGGCTTACCTGCACACTCTTCAACTGGTTATTCTCATCTTTATTTTCTTAGAAGTTTCTGTATTCTGTTTAGCTGTGGGAGAAAAAATCTGAGTTTTTCTGTTTTTGGTTGTTTAGAAAATGAACTATGATTTTCTGTTTGACTGCTATCAAAATTATTTTTATTTTGATTAATTTGTTTCTCCAGAAATCCAGCTGAAGATAATGTAAGCAATTTCTTGGGAACTATCTATGAAAGTAAATTAAGATCGTATGAATACAATCTAGTTTTGGTTTAAAACTAAGTATGATTTTTACCCAAAAGAAAAAAAAGATCAGATACCATTTTCTTGCACTTTATAAGTAATAACACTTCCTAGGTTCTTACTATCTTTATTGATCTGTTTGGTTGTTGGCAAAATTATTTTTACTTTCTTATTATTTGTTCCTCCAATAAATCTAGCAGAAGGTGTTGCAAGCAATTTCTTGAAAACTATCTGTGAACAGTTAATTGAGATCATATACATACAATCTAGTTTTGATTTTAAATTACGTATCATTTTACAAAGAGAGAGAATGGGTGATATACCACTTCTGGAAAATTACATATTTGATAAGACACTGTAGCGAGCATATTTTCTATTAAAGTGGGCAAGAAAATAAATATATTTAAAATCAAGCTCCAATTAAAACTGAAAGTACAAGAATTTTTCATATTTGGGCTCGCCAAATATAAAATTGATTTTCTCATATTTCTTATACAAAAAATATAAGAAAATATTAAATATAATTAAAATTCCTAAAAAATTTACATATTTTTAATTTCTCTGTCCTTATCTGACAAAGAAACAAATAAAATGAATTTTAGTAAACATAAAAAAATAAATCTATTAAGTTTAAACTTATTTTTTATTTTCCTCTAAATTTTTCCTTCCCGCTTTTTTTTTTTTATATTTTCTTTTCTTATTACCTCTCCTTACTATTTTCTTTTCTTGGAACTCAGAGTTCCAAGGCTTCCACTGGGAGCCTTAAATTTGATATAATACCATCAGTTCATTTTCCTTTCCATATTCTTGCACTTTCTAAGTAAAAACACTTCCTAGGGTTCTTACTATCTTTTTATTTCATTTTTATTTTTTCAGTGCAATACCCACTTGAATGATGAAGATTGCCCTCTTGGAACAAGAAATATCATTCAACCCCAATGCATGGAGTTCATATCAGCTTTAGCAGCAGGAAACCAAGCTAAATTAATGGTGCAAGTCACTTCCCATCAAGGCATCAACCCATTAACAATTGCACTTGCAGTAGCTGCCAAGCATACGAAAGCTCGATTCGTCTGCATTCTTCTTCAACTTCAAGATTTAGAGAATTCCAGAGCTCAACTTTCCTGCTATGATCTTGAAGATGCGGTTGAACTTGTGCATGGAAATCCTCGTGAGGTGATCATGGAGTTTAAGAACATTGATTTTGCTATAATTGACTATAAATTTGAAGGTTTCTTGAGATTGTTTGAGATTATTGATGTGAATCTAAGAGGGTCGATTGTAGTAGTGAGCAATATTCTTGAGAGGAGAATTGGAGCTAGTATTAGTGAAGATAAAGGAGGACAGGAGTTGAATGTGTGACAAGATCTATTGGAGAAGGAATGGAGTTGACAAGAATTGGATTAATGAGTTGTTGTCAGCCCTGGTGAAGAAGAGGTTCAAGAGATTCCATGTAATTACTTTTGAGGATTGAATGGCTTACATAGAAATCAATCCTTATAACTTGTTGAATAGCAAAGTTTTTTTTTTTTTTATAAAATAATCGTGAGTTTACTTATTTAGCAGATAACTATTGTGTTTGTAAAAGCTTAGACAGAAGAAGGGCTTTTGAGATTGAAAATTGTTACTGCCTTAATATATTTAAAATGGCAAGCAAAAGAGTATATAGCATGTTACAATTGAATATACATGTTGTCAATGAGATATATAGCTCCAAAAGGCTGAAGTAAATTGTATTGGTATTAGTTTCTTCACAGAAGAATATTCTCTATTACATGAGATGAATATTCTCTATTACATGAGATGAGTTTATGTAAATGAAAATAAATGTCCTTTGTTAGGAGTAGCTAGTCATGTAAATGAAAAAAAAAAAAAGATTTAAATTTGAGCAAGAAATGAGAAAGGGTTTGAAGATTCAAAGGTAAGGTCTTCCTATTTTTGAAAGAATATTACAATTACCACTGAGAGAAATTAAGAGCTTTTTACCATAGTTAACTCCTTTTCTTTTCTTTAAATATACAATTCTTGAACATTGATTCATTTTATGGTATAGGGACCAATCAAGCTAAAGTAAAAACCTCCATTCATTTATTTTGTTGTTTGAATGTGCATGATTAGGTTAACAAGATAAAAGTAAATTATATATATCATATAATTTATACAAACCTCTAAATAGCCTTTAGTTCTTAGATCTAATAAAAAGTAAGGACGGTTGGGGGGTGGAGAATTGGGGAATGAGCAAGGAAGGTTTAAAAAAGAATCAAAAGTATTTTAGATCTTTCATCCAAACAGCTTTAAAATTACTAAATGAATATAAAGAAATGTTATTGGATTAAAACGGAAAAATAATCCCAAATTTGTAAATTTAATATTGTACATTCTCGGTTTCTAGGCCTGACTCAAATGATAAAAGGGTGAAATAAAAAATGAGAGATTTTAGGCTCGAATCCTTATAAGAACATAATACTACAACTTTAATTTGCAAAGTGAATAAATGTTAAAAAAACCCCTAAGTTCCAAAGAAACCCAACCTTTTCTGTTTCATGTTTTCATTTGTGATTATTCATCGCTTCTCGATATGCCATATTATGAATGCTTCCTATATATCCCGTGTGGCATAGGCTATGAAATGCAATGCCGTAGAAATTACTTGGAATGTCATCTGGGTATTTCCATCAATTAAAAGTATTGAGAAGTTAAAATGAAAGTTTCTAGGAATTTAGAATTATATGTATTCCTTAAAACTCCAAGAAAATGTTTTATTTTGAGTTGTTTCTTCTAATATATAATTTGAGTTATCAATTCTAGGTTTTTATATTCGCTTTTGGAAATTTCTATTTAGTTAGTAAAGAGACTAGTGTCGGACCTAGCTAATGCCTGGGGGCATATGCCATTTGCAAAAATTATTTCTTTCGTAAAGATGTAAATTCGAATCCAAAACTTTAATTATGCCTTTCCTTAAATTGTAAGATCCTATACCACTAGACTAGAATTCCATGTTTATCAGTTTATGCCCCCTCTAAACTAAATTACTGGGTCTGCTACCGTAAGAGACCATGTAAGATTTGCACAATATGTTATATTTTGACAACTATGCAAATCCTATATCAGTTGTTGAGTGAGTTTGCTTGTACCTCCTAATCTATAAAAGGGTTTTTTACTCTTTGTAATATTGCACATCTTCCACATCTTCTTTAGGGTATTTGTAGTATTGCCCAATTGGTTGGGTATTTACTTTTTGGCTTAATTTCTTAGGAAATTGATTTGTGGCCCTAAGTTTGTAATTCTCTTTGATTAGTGGACGTTGTTCGTTGGCACTCAAGGACATAGGTATTTATAGCGAACCTCGTTAAATTATTTGTGTTCTCTTTCTTTTTTGCCTTTTCTACTTGTTGTATTATTTGGTGCGCTTACACAACAAGTGGTGTCAGAGCTTTAAATTCTTTTATAAGTATGCTCCGTAGTTGCGATGTAGCCTGATCTTCCACATCAGAAATTTTATCTTGAACTATTGATAGTTGAATATGTTCAGGTGAAGTTATAAGTGTGCTATGTGGTTGTGGTGTAGCTCGATCTTCCACATCAGAAATCTGTTCTTGAACTGCTGGCAGTTGAAATCAATTCAAGAGAAGTTCCATTGTCTGGAATATCTGTGGAAGTTCTATTTGAGAAGCTCCATTATCTGGAATATCTATGGAAGTTCTGTCTTAGAAGATTGGTATTTTGACATCATTTGGACCAATCCAACTTGTCTTGGGAACTTTGTTCCTGGTCTAAGAATACCGGGCTCCAAGTGGAATTGTGGGTGATCAATCCAATCTTTCCTAGGAATCATTCTAGTATTCAAACTAATCAGGTGGAAAGATGATGTATCCGGCAAAAACAACGATTGCAAATGCAAAAGTAGATGTTGAAAAATTTGATGGCCGAACTAATTTCGGCTTATGGCAGAGTGATATGAAGGATGCATTGTATAGGCTAGATTTAGATTTGGTTTTGAAAGAAATAAGACTAGATGATACCAGTGAGAATGAGTGGGAAAAGCTCAACATAAAAACTTGTGGGTTAATTCGTTCTTGTCTAGCCAAAGAGTAGAGGTATATGTTTCTATAAGAGATGTCTACCGGTAGTTTATGGAAGGTGCTGGAAAATAAATATATGAAGAAAAGCAATGAGAATCGGTTATGCCTGTTGAAGAGATTATTATGTCTCCATTTAAAATCATGTATGAGCATTAGTTCCCATATTGATGAGTTTAATAAATTAACTGCTAATTTATTAAACTTAGATGAGACCTTCAAAGATGAACGTAAGGCTATGTTATTGATTGGTTTTCTTCCTGATGAGTTGGATCATCTTTGTATTAGCCTTATTCATGGGAAGGAAAAATTGTTTTTTGAAGAAGTTTGTTCTGCATTGTTGAATTATGAAATTTGGAAAAAATATATAAGAGAACATCGAGATGTCGTAGTCAAAGTAAGAAATGGGAAAAAAGAGAAAAGGTGACATTAAAGGGTAGACTAGGAAAACATGAGTGTGCCTTTTATCATGAGGAGGGGCATTGGAAGAAAGATTGTCCTAAGTTGAAAAAGAAAGATAAGGGCAAGTCTATGTCTAATGTATGTCATCAGCAATGGGCAAATTCTCTAGTGATTTTGTGTTCTTAGTCGGGTCATCAAACTATTGTTGGTTTCATGAATGGATTTTTGATTCGGCCAGACTCTATCATACGTGTTCGCATAAGAAGTGGTTCTTCAAGTTTGAAGAAGCTGAGCGGTGGAGTTGCTTATACGGGTAGTGGTGATGTTACCTATATCACTGACGGGTTCACTCCGATTGAGGAATCATGATGGATCAATTAGAGTTTTGACAAGATGTTCAGATGTGTTGAAGTTGAAAAAGAATCTCATCTCTTTGGAGGCCCTAGAGGCTAAAGGCCTTGTTGTGAGTATTTGAGATGGAGTTCTAAATGTAATTTCATATGCTCTTTTGGTTATGAAAGGCATACGAAGAAATAACATGTATTACTATAATGGAAGTACGCTGAGTAGTGGCCACTGCTTCTACCGATGAAAATCTCGTAGATTACTAATTCCAGCATGAGGCTTCAAAGCCAGTTGGAGTGTGAGAGGTGTATAGGCATGATCTCTAAGAAGGACATGGCAAATGAAATGGGTTCTATGGTACTTATTGAAAATTGTAGATGTTGGCTTAATCTTTGAGCGAGGTGATACATGTGATCAAGATGCTATCAAGCTTATTGACTGTGACCGGCCGATGAGTCAGATAAACGACAATCAACAATAGTTTATGTGTTCACTTTTTTAAGAGCATCAGTGAGTTGGAAGTCTACAAAGACAATGATGTTTCATATTAGTCTGCGGCTAGAGATTATTGTTTTTAAGGAAGAATCTTATCGTGAAGATCGAGACTATTGGAGAATCCCACGCATTTGTTGACTATAGGGTAACAGAGACTGTCTAATAATTGTTTGGACTTGATCAACATTGCGAAAGATTGATTGCGCCGTTGAGCACATTTGGAGGCATTGTAGCTTTTGTCAAAGAGAAGTTTCGAGATGAGATTGACATATTCATCAAGGTGGAGATTTGTTATATTTTGACAATTATACAAATCCCACATCGGTTGTTGAGTGATTTTGCTTGTACCTTCTAACCTATAAAAGGGTTTTTCCATCTTTGTAATATTGCACATCTTCCCCATCTTCTTTATGGTATTTGTAGTATTGCCCAATTGCTTGAGTATTTACTTTTTGACTCAATTTCTTAGGAATTGATTTGTGGCCCTAAGTTTATAATTTTTTTGATCAGTGGAAGTTGTTCGTTGGCGCCTGAGGATGTAGATATTTATACCAAACCTCATTAAATTTTGTGTCCTCTCTTTCTTCTCCGTCTTTAGTTATACTACTTGTTGCATTATTTGGTGCTTTTGCACAACACGAGAATTTTGAAGATAATAAATTTTAGTTCTCCCAATTTTATCTTGTATTATATTCTTATTTGTGTCTTTTCGTTTCTCATTACTTCATAAATCAGCATCAAAACTCAGCATACACAAGAAATAGTGGCCAAAACTCGTCCTTTATCATCGGGCTACAATCCTGATTTATTAATTTTTGTCAAACTCAACTTAAACATGTCCTTACTGAAACCAAACACCTTGGAATTTCCTGTTTATGCTATGTATATTTTCAAAAAATAAAAACAAATATAAATATTAATTCCCATTACACCCTTGATGAACAAAAGATTTCACATACACAACATGCATGATGATAAAAAATATTTAGTAACTACGACTAGTCGTCTCCATAAAGAAGTTGACCAAAAAAGATCAGTTTAGCTCACCTACCTGGCCTCTCCTGAGAAGGACAAGTGTTTGCATGACTCAGATAGTATAAAGCTTCTCTCTTTATCACGTGCCTCCTGCCAACTTCTGTCAAACAACCAATATGGTAATGGTAACCACAAAAATTTTGTGGTTACCATTATCACGAAATTCTCTACACACGTCCTAGAATCCGAGGACCACAAAAAATTTTCTTGCGAAATCAGTCACATGAAAGTGTTCTCCGGTGGCATGGTCATTATTCTTCCACCAACAAGAAAATATCGGTTCATTCTAGATAATCCAAGATCTTTCTAGATCTTGCTATAGCTGCTTTTCGTGACATCCTAATTGGGTGGAAATATCATGGGCTCTAACTTAAAGCCAATCTTCCAAACTCTATAAATATGGCTTCAACTTCCTCCCAATAGCATAACTTGATGATTTGGTTTCCCATCTCTTTAATTTCTGGAGTTTCCTTTCTACCCATTTCCCTTTGCACAATGAAGTGGTCTGCTCAAGATGCTATGAAAGCTTACCTGCATACTCTTCAACTGGTAAGTTCTCAAATTCTCATTCATAACATTTTTCTTCTCTCTTGTTTTTTATGGCTCGGTTTAGAATTCGGGGAGTAGTAGGGAAAGAAAAAAAATTACTTAGGCTCCATTTGGAACCCGGAAAGTACCAGGGAAAGTAAAAAAACAAGAAGGAAAATGATTTTCTCCTATTTATTTTCACCAAAATATAATAGAAAATCAAATATAATTAAAATTCCTCTAAATTTTACATATTTTGAAATTTCGTAGTCTTTATATAATAGAGAGAAACATATAAATTGAGTTTGAATAAACATATAGAAATAAATTATTAAGTTTAAATCTATTTTTTATTTTTCATTAAATTTTATTTTTTCCACTTCCTTTCTATTTTATTTCCTTAGTACTTTTTGGGTTCCAAACGGAACCTAAGAAAAATGAAACAAATAAAATATAATCAAAATTCCTAAAAGTTTTATATATTTTAAAGTTTCTTAGTTCTTATATAATAGAGTGAAACAAATAAAATGAGTTTGAGTAAATGGATAGAATTAATTTATTAAAATTAAACCTATTTTTTACTTTTCTCCAAATTATCTTTCCTTCTATTTTCTTTCTTTAATACTTTTTGGATTCCAAACAGAGCTATACAAAATAAATTCAAAGGTTTCTTATTATGATTTCTTTGGCAGTTCAAGATCCAATATGGTAAAGATTGCAAGCTTGGCCCAATAGAACTCATTCAACCTCAATCCATGGAGTTCTTATCAGCTTTGGCTGCAGGAAATCAAACTAAAGTAATGGTACAAGTTCTCTCAAATGAAGGAGTAAACCCATTAACAATTGCACTATCTGTGGCTGCAAAGGATTGTGGAGGTCTGTTCATTTGTTTTCTTGATCAAGAACAAGACATAGAAGACTGTAAATCTCAGCTTTCTTGCTATGATCTTGGAAGATGTGATTGAGTTTATGCATGGAAATCCCAGAGGTGATCACACAATTTAAAAACATTGATTTTGCTGTTATTGACTGTAAATTCAAAGATTATTTGAGATTGTTTCAGATTATTGATTTGAATCGAAGAGGGTCTATAGTAGTTTTGACCAATCTTGTGAGGAAAGGAAATGGAGCTGGTTTTGGTGAAGTGCTTAGAGGGAAAAGAGGAATTGAATGTGTGACTCTATCTATTGGAGAAGGCATGGAATTGACAAGGATTGGAATGACTTGTAACCATGAGAATAAGAGATTTCATGTAACTTATGAAAATTAAAATTAACTTTCATACATAGGTCCTCACTTTAATTTCTTTTTGTAATAAAGTTGTAAATCTTGCATTCATTACTTGTTGGGATATCATTGAAGTCCCACAATGGTTGGACATAGTTCAATTGAAGTTAATATATATGGAGAAACCTTCTCTGCTTTAAGGCCTTTTAGTGGGAGGTGAAAGGGGTTCTAAAAATATTAACATGGTATTAGAATTGGCCTGGATCACAATGGAGGAATGCCCCACACATATCATTCTTTGTAAGGACTGGAAAAAGAAAAAAAAAAAAACCTAGCTTCCGCATGAGGGGGAGTGTTGGAAGTCCCGTATCAGCTGGACATGGTCAAATTGAAGTGAATATATATGGAGGAACCTTCTTCCTGCTATAAGGCCTTTTAGTGGAAGGTGAAAGGGGTTTTAAAAATATTAACATGGTATCAGAGTTGGCCAAGTGTCTGGGTCATGGTAAAGGAATGCTCCACACTTATTTGGAAAGACTGGAAAAAGAAAAAAAAAAAAACAGCCTCCACGTGAGGGGGAGTGTTGGAAGTCCTACATCGATCGGACACGGCCCAATTGAAGGAATATATATATGAATGAATCTTCTTCCTGCTATAAGGCCTTTTAGTGAGAGGTGAAAGAGTTTCTAAAAATATTAACAAATACTTAAGGAAGTGTTTGAATTATTATTAAGCCTTAAAAAGTTGACAAGTATTTATGGATTGATAGAAAGATGAAGAGCAATGGGGTAGAGGATAAAGAATTGCACAACACTGAAGAAAATGGTATAGAATAATAAGTGATGTGAAAAAGGATAGTTAAGTGATATCAACTGAACCCACTTCCTGTTGACAGTATGTATGCCTCTAATTAGTAAAATTAAGTTAATTAAGCTATTAGATTAAGTTTTATTCAGAGTGATTTTGTTCTTGGGAAGAGTAGGCTAGGTTCATATATGAAGGCAAGATTTGGTAGTAAGAGTGGAGGGTTAAACAAAATGAGAGTTGCCTCACTACCATGGCCAGCGCTTATCATGTTGAACTCTTGTAAGAGACATTCATATTAAAGCCGTAAAGAACTAAGCATGTGCGTGTTTTGTTTAAGTAAATTTGTTACATCCTTAAGACGATGGGAGAAAATCATGTGATTATATAAATATGGGCTCCTCTCAACCTAGAAAATGTGTTTTAAAGCCGTGAGGGCCCCTTGTATGACCCAAAATAGATAATATCTACATGATTTGGTCAGATCATTACAAAACTAATACTTGTTCCTTTACTGAACCAAAAAAACCGTTTGGAAGCATGCATCCACAACTGTATGGCACGACCTAATTAATTAAAAGTCTATCCACACATTCTACGTACACTTCCTCTAAGAGCACTTTCATGTGAGTAATCAGATGATTTCTTTGTACAGATAGGAATCACTTTGTTTGTTGACTGAAAAAGGTGTCTATGGCCTTAAACAGGCCTTGTGAGCTTTGTTTCTAAAATTGATTAATGTATTGCCTAGGGATTTAAGGGATCTAAGGTTGGTGTCTGAGTCTCCCTTTTTATTACTGAGTTAATAGTGGCTATCAGATATATGCATTCGTCTATGTGGATGATATTCTATGACAACAATAAAAAAATTGGAGACTTTGTGTAGACTGAAAGAGATTATTACACGAAAATTATTTGCCCAAAAGTCTCTTATGTTGTTAATATGTCTATTGGGATGCAGCTGAAGTGCATTTCGCAAGATGAGTTACTAATATTTAATGATTTATTCATTCAACCAGCTCATTCTATGCATGGAATTAAATTATTCGATTTTCGATGTGAAAGCAATTCAATGTTATTGTGTGAAAGCATTTTGTTAGTTTTACAGCTAAGTATATACATTGTCACATGAAAAGCCATAAAAGTACGAAATGATAATTAATGTTTAGCAAGATCCCTTCTTTTTATTATTGCATAATAAATATTCTTAATCACAGAAACATTTTACGAGGAAAGGTGTCTATTAGACAAAGGGTGAAGTATGAACAATGGATTATGGTTTTTATAAACCGAATTAAATTAAGTGATTGGTACATGGAAATGAACAAACAAAAACTACAGTAAATCACATCTAATATTTAGTAGCTATAATTTAAATTTCAAGGCTTGCAGTGATGACTACAAATTAACCTATCATTCGCCCAGCATTTTGTTATTTTTTTAACTTTTTGATAATTCAAGAGTAGATCAAAGAAGAGTATATGGTGAGGACCACCTGACTGTATGATGAAGACTTTATATAACTCACCACCTAATTGTATCCACGCAACATGGGAAAAAATATCCTTCAAATAGCCAGTGAAAAGAAACACATGCATATATAAGAGTAAAATAATTATTTTGTGAACATATATAAAAGCATTATATATATACATACATATAAGTATAAAAGTCTCACCGAAAATTATAAAAGGTTTAAACAAAATATGCAAATCTTTGATACAATGATTTGAAATTAATGCCATATCACTCTAGAGCTTGTTTGTTGGGACATCCTATATTGCTCGAAGAAGATGCATCATCGTGATTTGCTTCATTAGAAATGAAATCTCCTCGCATTATGCGAAAAAAAAAATAGAAAAAAAAGAGAACAGGAAGACAAGAAAAATAATTTGAAAGGGAATTGAAGGACTTGTTAAAGTAATGTATTCTTTTTTCTATATAGACATGGCAATATAAGCATAGTAGGAGTGATGAAGAAATTAAGGTCTATAGTACCTTTGAATTTGTGTGAGTTGTTTTGCAACATCCAACATAATTGGCCTCTCCTCTGCATCCATTCTATGACACCTAAGAATAAGCTCTAATACTGCTTGGAATTGGTGGTGGTGGACTCCTCCTCCTACCCGCTCAAATTTCACCCAGAATCAGGCCAACACTCTATTCATTGTATGATTTCTGATATAGGATGCTATGTGAAGCTCAAAACCTTCGGTGATAAAGCTCTTTCCTATTAGAAGACCGAGTAAAAGCGAGCCAAAGCAAAAAAACATCACTCTTCTATAAATACACTCCCGACGACACTACTTCAAGTGCCACATAACCATAGATCGCCATAACATGTTCACTCTTTATTTGTGTTTGGCCCTCAGGGAGTGCCATACAAAGCATAAAATCAGAGAGCTTAGCACACAAGTCTTGGTCCAAGTGGAACCGCTGCACTATGTATTTCTCCTGAATGACGTGGTCCTGGAACGCAAAGATGAAGATATGTAATTACTGAAGCTATCTCATTTGCAATTTTAGTCTTGTCTTCCATGGTAAACAAGTTAGGTTGGGTGTTAATTGTTGTGCAAACACACCAAATAATGCAATAAGTTGATTAACTAAAGGCAGAAAAGAAAGCGAGCACACAATATTTAATGAGGTTCATTATAAATACTTCACGTCCCTGCCAATCTAAAACTTCCACTAATTCAAAAGAGAATTACAAACTTGTATACAAATCAATTTCCTAAGAAATTGAACCAAAGTATATACCGCCACCAAAGTAATACTACAACACTTTTTATGCATGTGAAGAGGTGCATTTAATACAAAGAGGAGAAGCCCTTATTATAGGCTAAAGGGGGGAAGCAAAACCCAGTATCTAAACGATGCCACATCAGATAGAGTAAAAATATAACAAATCTCCACCTTGACGAATATGCTAATCCCATCTCGAAACTTCTCTTTGACAAAAGCTGCAACGCCTCCAAATGCGCTCAACGACACAATCAAACTTTTGCAATGTTGATCAAGTCCAAACAATGATTGAACTTGATTGTTGTCACCACCTTAGTCAACAACATGCTGGATTCTCGGCAGCCTCAATCTTTTGAAGTAAGACTCATTCTTCATTAATAATCTCCCGCACAAATTGATAACGAACATCAATATGCTTCGAAGACTTCCAACTTACTGGTGCTCCTAAAAGAGTAAATACATAATCGGTTGTCGACTACCGTTTATCCAAGTCACCAGCACAATCTGAATCAACAAAGCCAATAGAATATTGATCACATGCATCATCTCGCTCAAAGACTAAGCCAAGATCTAGGATTTTCAATAAGTACCGTAGAATCCATTTCACAGCCTACTTTCACTGCCTACCAATGTCCTTTACTAGGATCACGCCTATACATGCTCACTACTCCAACTGTAGGCCCCAAACATCTATGCCACAAACTAGTAATCTGTGAATCCTAACCACTACCAGAAACCATGGCCACTACTCCAATCCCTGTACTACCATTATAGTAATACAAGTTATTTCTTCTTGTGCCTTTCATAACCAAAAGAGCGTCTAAACTGACATTTAGAACTCCATCTCGAATATTCACAACAAAGCCTTTAGAATCTAAGGCCCCCAAAGAGATGAGATTCTTTTTCAACTTCGGTACATACCGAACATCTGTTAAAACTCTAATTGATCCATCATGATTCCTCAATCGGATTGAACCCATCCCAGTGATGTAGCTAACATCACCACTACCCATATAAACAACTACACCATAAACTTCTTCAAACTTGAAGAACAACTCCTTACGTGGACGCATATGATAGATACAACCCGAATCCAAAATCCATTCATAAAAAACCAACAATAGTTTGATGACCACCTAAACAAAAATTGGAATCACTTGAGTCACCCCCAAGCTCAATGACACACGTATTAGACATGGACTTGCCCTTATCTTTCTTTTTCAACTTAGGACAATCTTTCTTCCAATGCCCCATCCTCATGACAAAAGGCACACTCATCTTTTCCCACTCTAATCTTTGATGTCACCTTTCCTATTGTTTCCCATTTCTTATTTTGACTACGACCTCTCACTATCAATTATTCTACTGACTCATCCCGATGTTCTCTTTGATCTTTCTTCTGAATTTCATAATTCAACAAGGCAGGACAAACTTCTTCAAAAGACAGTTTTTCCTTCCCATGAATAAGGGTAATACAAAGATGATCCAACTCATCAGGAAGAGAACCAATCAATAACATAGCCTTACATTCATATTTGAAGGTCTCATCTAAGTTTAATAAATCAACAATTAATTTATTAAACAAATCAATATGGGAACTAATGCTCATACCTGATTTTAACTAGAGATGAAATAATCACTTCAACAGGTACAACCGATTCTCATTACTTTTCTTCATGTATTTATTTTCTAGCGCCTTCCACAAACTATAGACATACGTCTCTTTTAGAAACGTATACCTCTGCTCTTTAGCCAGACAAGAACGAATCAACCCACAAGTTTTTATGTTGAGCCTTTCCCACTCACTCTCACTGGTATCATCTGGTTTTCTTTCTTTCAAAACCTGATCCAAATCTAGCATATACAGTGCATCCTTTATATCACTGTGCCATAAGCTAAAATTATTTCGGCCATCAAATTTTTCAACATCTACTTTTGCATTTGAGAACGTTGTTTTTTGACCCGCATTCACATCTTTCTAATAACTCCAGAAACCACATCACTGTGAAAGTTCCTAGAAAGATTGAACTGACACACAGTCCCACTTAGACCCGCCCCAGACGTAACAAAAGTCTTGAAGAAAGACTAGATTGGTCCAAATGATGTCAAAATACCAATCTCCTTAGACAGAACTTCCACAGATATTCCAAACAATAGAGCTTCTCTTGAACTGATTTCAACTATCAGCAGTTCAAGAACAAATTTCTAATGTGGAAGATCGGGCTACGTCGTAACCACAAAACATAATTACAACTTTACTTGAACAGATTTCAACTATCAATAGTTCAAGAGCAAATTTTTGATGTGGAAGATCGGGCTACACCGTAACCACAGAGCATACTTACAAAATAACCTAAAGCTCTGATACCACTTGCTGTGCAAACACACCAAATAATGCAACAAGTAGAATAACTAGAGCTGCAGAAAAGAAAGCGAAGCACACAAAATTTAATCTAAATTCGTATAAATACTTCCACGTCATATCAGCGCTCAACTAACAACTTCCACTAATTCAAAGAGAATTACAAACTTTGGGCTACTAATCAATTTCCTAAGAAATTGAGCTAAAAGATAAATACCCAAACAATTGGGCAATACTACAAATACCCTTTTATGTATGGGAAGAGGTGCGTTTAATACAAAGAGGAGAAGCCCCATTTATAAGTTAAAGGGTGGAAGCAAAACCCACATCTAAACGATGTGGGATTGCATAGAGTAAAAAATATAACATTAATAGATCACAAAGATTTCCATTCATTGGAAATTCGAAAACTATAGTGGGGGGTTGTGTTTCTAAGCAGCATCCTAAAAGCTTCAAAGCATTCTTATGCCTTCTCACTTGTGCTGCTATTGCTATTTCATTACTTACTTTTTTAGAATCACAAAAGGACCTGGAGTCATAATAATAATCATCAACAAAATCAACATAGTACTTCTTCTCACAAAATCACTCTACCTTCCAAACAACCTTTATACCAAGTGCGTGATAGCTCCCAAAATAAGAAAGTAGATTGGGATTATATCACTAGCTTTTTGAAGCTCTATGGCTGAAAAGCCATTGAAGGGATTGGAGTACTTGGCATCAAAATAGGAAATTCGCTTCTCCAATAACAACCCTCCATTCCTTAACATCCACTCTTCTCTCTCCATGGAAGGGGGTGTATTGGATTACGACTTTTAATGACTTTTATGGAATTAAAAGTTTATAAAAATCATGGTGTATTGGATTACGACTTTTAAAGACTTTACAAAAGTCATGGTGTATTCGATTAAGACTTTTTAAGACTTTAAAAGTCATGGTGTATTCAATTAAGACTTTGTAAGCCTTTAAAAAAGTCTATAAAAGTCATGGTGTATTGGATTAAGACTTTTATAAACTCTCTAAAAGTATACCGGTATTGAAAAAGTCATTGACTTTCACAGACATTAGTCTTTTAATTACTTGTAATGACTTTTCTAGTAGGAGTATAAATACTTACCTTTTAAAATTCTCATGCACTTTTCCACAAGATTTGAAACGACTTTTTCATCGAGTGAGTGAAGTCAATAAGATTTTTTTAGAGATAAGGGTTTAACCCTATGAGTTAGATAATTTTTAAAAACTCATACGATTCCTAAAATTAGATAATTTTTTAATTCTTCATATTTTAAGAACTAAAAAGTTAAAAAATACGATTGTTCCTAAAATCACATACGGATTATTATTTTTAATCGTTTTACATACAAATATGATATTTTAAGAACTAAAAATATGATATATTTTTTTTAAGAATCATAATTTTATTCAAATACACCTTTTTGTCTCATTCAAAATAGAAATCAAAATCAAAATTATAATGACACACTCACGCTCAAATGTATATAAATATATGGTTCTTCACGATTTTTATTCACCATCCATGAAGGGAAGAATAAATGAGGGAGAATACAAGTTATATCCCGGCTTGAATCATCCCATCTACTCTACCCAAAGAAAATTTATTCTTCTTAATTCATTACTAGGTTTTTTTTTATTGTTTTCTTCTTCTCGATTCACTATAAGCAGAGATCAATTCGTATAATTCGGGATCTATTCATTATTAGTATTGCAGTAATTTGATTAATCTTATTTTTAAAATTTGCTCTAGTTTTTAAAATCATGTATGCATATTGCAGTTGGTGAAATAAAATATGATTTTTTTTATTCGAATTATAGTTCTTAATTGTTCCTAAAATCACATATAAATATTGTAGTAATTTGATTAATCTTATTTTTAAAATTTGCTATAATTTTTATTTTTATTTTTGTTTGAATCGTTTCATATAAGTATGTGAATAAAAATAATTTTTTACATCGTTAATGTTAATATTAAATCACATTAAATACATCTTTCTTGTATTTCATAAATTGGTAAATTTTGGAAATTAGGAAATTTTGAAATTTGATAAATTATAATTTTGATTATTTAAATAAGGAAAAAATGAGGAATTTGTAATTCTTGGAAATTAAAAAAAAAAAAAACTCTTAGAAGTGATGAGTGGAATTTGAAAATTGAAGATGAAAAAAATATTAAAGTAAATAAATAAAATTTTTTTTTTAAATGTCTAAATGAAAATTTTTGAAAATATGAAATAAGAGAAGTTATGAAAATTTATTTATTCAAACCTATTTTAAATAGCGTTGGTACTTTTTTGGACAAAATTATTTAATTATGATATTTTTACTTTAGTTTATAGCTTATTAAAAATATTACTATTAGAAGTTATTTAAGTTTATAAAACATCAATATTTATAAAAGTCTCAGTAGCATATCAATATCTACAAAATTCTGTCAATGTCTATAAAATTCTTTTAAAATAAAAGTCTATAAAAGTCATCCATGCATTTATAGACTTTATAAAAGTCTATAAATATCTACAAAATTATGTCGAAGTCTATAAAAGTATTTTAAAATAAAAGTATATGAAAGTCATCTATACATTTACAAACTCGCAAAATATATAAAAGTATTTAAAATCTATCAAACTTTATAAAAGTCATCGTTTAAAAAGTCTATAAATGTCATTAAAGTCCTAATCCAATACACCTCTAAGCTTTTTCTAATTATTTTTAAATATGCAATAGTTTCTACAATAAATATTTGGTTAAAAACCTCAAATAATCCAAATTTTTGTGAATTTAACATTCTCATGTTTTTGTTCCAAAATACTATCATGTTTCTTTCATGAAAAGCAACTCCTTTAGACAAAAATGTTCCTTTCATTTTATGTATTTACATGCTCTTATAAAAACTGATTATGTTTACACAAAAACAATGAAGATATTTTTGTTAAAATGATGTCAAAAAATTGATTAAGAGTTAGGTCACGGTTGTTTTATTACTTAATATTGAATAGAACTTTTTTTCGGCATTTTATT
Organism: Tetrastigma voinierianum; assembly: GCA_016808115.1. Classification (NCBI taxonomy): domain Eukaryota; kingdom Viridiplantae; phylum Streptophyta; class Magnoliopsida; order Vitales; family Vitaceae; genus Tetrastigma; species Tetrastigma voinierianum. The sequence goes on along the minus strand of JAEQBH010002263.1, from coordinate 51,445 downwards.
TCTATTAAATATTAAGTTGTTTGTTTTTTATATACTAAAAATCAACATCTTAACATCTTAATCTATTAAAATTTTTTTATATCATTTAGTTTTTATATTGATGAATTAAAATACATAACATTAGTTTGAAATACAAATAAGAAATAATATATTCAATTTAACTTTGTTTTTCTGTTTTTATTTTTCTTTATTTATTTTTTGTATACTTTTAAATTGTCTTGTTTCAATTTAAATAGTTATATGGAACAAATTTAAAAAGTTATAATATAATTATTATAAATATATGTATTATAAAATTAATCAATTTTTATCAGAATTAATATATATATATATATATATATATATATATATATAAAAGAATATTATTGTTGAAATAGATTATTTATCAAGAATAATATTTGCAAAAGTATAAATTATTTTATAATTTGAATTTAAAAAATAATATTTTATATTTATTTAGAGAATACCTAAAAAGATTTATTCTCAAATTTTATTTTTAAATTACATTAAATAAACATGTTTTTTTTTGTATTTTCTATTGTACCAACAAAAATTATTTATCAAGTTAATAAATTGATTGCTTTATCTATAAAAAAATATAAATTTTTATTTCATTATTGTATTTTACAACAGATTTTTTTTGAACTTTGTATTTATAATGATTATGTCTTCATATAATTTTACATAATAAAAATATGATTGAATTAATTATATATATATATATATATATGGGATAGGTTTCTTGGAAAACATGTAAATTTTTTATTTGAAAATTAAAATTTGTCAAAATTAGGTTTTTGGATGCTTTCTATTGATTTTAAATTCAAATAATTAAATAAAGTAAAATGAAAAAGAATAATTTGGCTATTTGTTAGTTTTGACGTTTTTTTTTATTGATTTTTGAATGTCGTCAAAAAATTCAAATAATTAAATAAAGTAAAATGAAAGAGAATCCTATGGATAAAAGCCAAATATTGGGTAGTGCTCTATTTCTTGTTGGGCAAGGGTGCTATTTCCTGCTTTGGAAGATACTTTTTTTTAATAGAAAAAACCACATATTTTGGTTTTTTTCTATTTAGAAGTTTTTTAAAAAAATTTAGCAATAAGTTACGATAATATCAAAAAACAAACAACTAAATGCCAAAAGCTATTTTGCTTTTAGCAAAAAGCAAAAAGCCAAAAACAAGTTAGATTTCCAAAATTTACTTTTGAAAGGGTCTTTGAGTGGAATCATCCTTTCTACAACCTCATCCAGACTTATTGCTTAAAAAAAAACAAACCCCTATTAAACAATCAAAATTATATATTTAAGGAAAAATAATTTTAACAAATTTCAATTGAATTTTATAAAAGTTCCATAAGCTTGAAATAGTCTCAAAAGTATCTACTTCCACAAATATTTTTCAATCTATCGTTTGGTGCCTTCCGGAAGGTTTTTGCTGCAAGGCATGAAACAACAGACCCAACAACAAATTTTGTAAGATAGCATAAAAAGAAATAAGTACAAACTATAATAAATGTCATTGAAAAACATGCCATACCATATAGGAAATTTCACTTTTGCTACAATACTTTTTACATAAATCTTCATTTCCAACTCCAAATTGACATCTAATAACCCTAGCCGCCCTCCTCTTTTTTTTTCTCTCATCTTGTTCTCTTATAGCCTATTTTTCTCAAGCAAGGAGGGGTGATTTTTTTGCCATTCTTGCCCTGAAATCACATCTCTGCATCTTTTGCTTTCCTTTTCTTGCTTAATAAAGTGGTTCTTTCCACGAATATTTAGGTTTTATCTTGCTTTTTGGTGTTGTCATCTTTTTATCGGCGTTTGGTTTGTTGTCGGCTTGTTATGACGTGGTGTTGTTTGTTGTCTTGTTGCGACGTTTCATCTTTTTTTGTTAGGGGCTTAATTTCTGCATGTGCAAAACGGATCTGATTAGTCCAAGATCTCAAATTATGGTCGTCAATATGTTGAAGAACTTGAGTCGTAGATATTTTAGTCACTATATTATCAAATTTTTAGGTTTTATACCAATTTATTATGCTATTAACTCGGATATTGTTTCATCCTGTATGATTTTTAGCTATTTGTATCTTGGATCTATCGATCTATTGCAAGTTTGAATCAATAATATTATTTATCATTTTCTTATAAAAAAAACTCCAAATTGACATCTTCTTCATATTTGGAGATGATAAGGTCCACTTTTGGAGTTTCAACTCCAACCAACAATCTTCATTTTTAATTCCAAATCACTATTCATTCTTCAAATCTTTATTTTTATCAAATTAGAATATTTGTAGGAATATGATATATGAAATATTTTTATTTTTATTTTTATTTAAACATAAATATGAAATTATATTAAATAAATAAAAATATATGAAAAACCTAAAAATACATTTTAAACTAATAAATATTATATTATAGAGCATCATATTACATTAGAAAAAATAAAACAATATTAATAAAACTACATAATAAAATTACATTAACCAAATAATAAAGAAACAATATAAAAACTAATACGGTGATATATCACCTCCATAATTTCCATCGTTTTATTCATTAAAATTACTAAAGTTACCATCATTAGCATTATGATCCACTTGCTTGGGATTCACGAGTCATTTTTCAATATCTTCATTTTCATCTTGAAATACTCATGCTCGAATGGATCAGATATGGAATCAAGATATTTTTCCTTAATTTTTTTTTCTTATCTTTTACGTTCTAACTCATATTTGTTGTGATAAAGAAGCTCATTATGCACTTCAAAATGCATTAATTGAGCATTTATGGGAAAGATATAACAACAATGTTCCTTATAGCTTAAATGTATTAGTTTAATTAAGCATTTATGGGAAAGATATAGCAACAATGTTCCTTATAGCTCAAATGTATTAGTTTAATTAAATGATACGCAAAACATCATGTGATGTAATCTCTATATTCTTTTTATTTTCAATTTGAAGTTGTATTTTTATTTATAAGAAATTATTGAATTAGTTAATTAAAATATTAATGCTTTATATTTACAATATAAATAAAAATGTATTATATCAACATCAAAAAATAATTTTAATAAAAAATTTAAAATTATTAAAATTTATTAAAATCATTTTACTATATTGTATATGAAAAATAATTCAAAATTAATAAAAAAATAAAAAAAAAAAAAATATCTTAAAAATAGAAATATATTTATAAAAATATTATTAAAATAATTATTTTATTATTATAAGCATAAAATAATGAGAATAGTATTATAATATTAAATAATAGGGGAATAATAGTTATTATTCATCTCCAAATATGGAGATGGAAATAGAGGATGGTTGGAGTACATTTTGGATCAAATCTCCAAATATGGAGATGGAGTAAAAATAGAGAATAGTTGGAGATGCTCTAATACTCCGATCCAATACAAGGTGAAAAAAGCGATACTATGTTTACACAAATTTATAAACCCTAAAATTGTACTATTCATTTGTATTAGCATTGCTTCATTTATGTGGAAGTGAGGAGGGAATCGAGTACCAGCAATATCAATTTCCTTAGATAGCAAACAACGAACTCTGTAAATTTGTTAAATTGATCAATAAAAACTAGCTTGGAGTTTCTATGGTGATAAGCAGGTTGGCTTTTCAGAACTTTAACCCGGGATTTCTTTGCAATGTTAATCTATGAACTCAAATATATATAAATACAAATAAGAGATATAATAAAATTATAAAAAGTTTAAACAAAATATATGCAAATCTTTGATACAATGATTTGAAATTAATGTCATATTACTCTAGGCTTATTGTTGGGACAGCCCTAAATTGCATAGAAGAAGAATTCATCATCGTGATTTTCTTCATTAGAAATGAAATCTCCCTTTGCATGTTAGAAAAGAAATGAAAAACAAAAAATTAGAAGAAAAATAAAGACACATAAGAGGAAGATTAAGAAAATTATATTGAAGAGGAAGAAAAGGTTAAACTAATGTATTATTTTCCAACGCATATCACAGACATGTTTGAAATATAAGAAGGAAATGATCGAGAAAAGGTGTATACCTTTGAATTTGTAATGAGTTGTTTGCAGCATCAACATAATTGGCCTCTCTTTTGCGTATCTCTCGACCTCGGGACGAGTTGGTATCTTGCAATTGATGATGGTATTGGACGACTCCTGCCTCTGCCTCTGCCAGAATTGTAGGGTCAACAACCTCATTCATTAGATGATTTCTGATATAGGATGGTGTGTAATGTTTAAAGAATTCTATGCCTCCATATCTGTTTCCCATTAGAAGATTGAGTAAAAGCGAGCCAAAGCCAAAAACATCATTCTTTTCTAAATACACTCCCGACTACAATACTTCAGGTGCCATATAACCATAAGTCCCCAAGACGCGTTTGATCTCTACTTGTGTTTCGCCCTCAGGGAGTGCCATATAAAGCATAAAATCAGAGAGCTTTGCACTAAAGTCTTGGTCCAAGTAGAAATGTTAAGGACATAAATCTCTATGAATGATTGGCTAGGAAGGAGATTTAGTATGAAGATCGTAATTCTTTTTGAAACAATCCTCATTTTCAATTTTTAGTCTAATCCTCCATGGTAAACAAGTTGGATTGGATGATCTTAATTGATCATCAAGATTTCCATTTTTAGAGGTCGAAAACTAAAGTGAGGAGTTGTGTTTCTAAGCGATCTTACAAGCTTCAAAGCATTCTTTTGACCGCTCACTTGTCTTCGCTCTTTGCTATTCCATTACAAAACCCTTTCAAGGTCACCATGGTATATCACGAATTATACTTCTTGACAAAGCAGCTCTACTTCAGAGCAACCTTTATACGATAGCAATGCTCATTTTAAAAAATTCAATTCTCATAGTTGCACATGTAATTATCGGTAGATTTTGAAGCTATTCGGTGAAAACCACGGAAGGATTGGGTACTTGCAATCAAAATAGGAAGTCGTTTCTCGATAACAACCCTTCATTCCCTCAACATGTTACGATCCTCTCTCTTAACTGCTTATTCCACATTTCAATACGTATCGGTTTATCCCTTCAATTTCAGGATCTCCTTCCTCAAACTGTGATGATATGAATGGCTACTTACTAATGCGCCACCACAAAGAAAGAAAAGAAAGAGCCATAATAGCAATGTGTCTTGGTTGTACCTAAAGCTACGTTTTTTCCATATAGATATATGGTATAAAACATAATCAATTAGAGCATATATATATATATATATATATATATATATATATAGAGAGAGAGAGAGAGAGAGAGAGAGAGAGAGAGAGAGAGAGAGAAGACACACACACACACACACACACACAACATGCTGTGCGAGGGGCCGGGAATTAAGGTCGAGATGGTAAATGGGTTTATGTAATCACGAGTCACTTCCATACAGGACTGAAGAACAACCTGTTGAGCATTGGTCAATTGCAGGAGAAGGGGCTAGCAGTACTTATCCAACATGGAAAATGCAAATCTTTCCTTAGTGAGAAGGGGCTTAATCATGGAAAGCGGAGATGACACCTGACATACGTGCTTGCGTCGTACAAAGGAACCACAATGCTTCTTCTCATTGTTGATTACGGATCAAAGCGGACCCTTTGGCACTTCTCGGTATGGACATCTAGTTGGAATGGAGCCAATACTCAACAAAGAACATGGTGGCAGGGTTACCTAAGTTTTAAAGCCTCTCCAAGGTATGTGAAAACTATCGGGTGGGAAGACATCTTTGTGATCAGTGGTGATGGATGCCCAGGCGAGCCTCACTGGGTAATTCGTATGCCTAGGCTCGATGCCAGGTAGCGCCCCAGGCAGGGGTCAGTTGACTACTGTTAACCGTGAATACAGAGTGGATGTCGGGTTACCGACGCCACTTAGGAAAATCGAGGCGGGGGAGTCTCAGCTTGAGGAGCTCTACCCCAATACAACACACATGAAACTGTATCGACGAGTCAGTATAATCTGACATGAGTAAAACGACCACTTGGGCCCAGTAACTATACTCATCATGATAGAACAACTATATCCAATAGTTTCAAAGAGTTAATCAATTACTCTTTTATACAACACATTTATTAAAACTAGAGAATTCTAATATATGTATACATCATGGCAAAATGCAATCTTTCTTCCTAAACTCGGCCTCTGGAATGAGGCCGTCTCCTCGCTTGTAGCGCTCCTGTACTGAAAATATGTTCCCTCGACGGGGTGAGCTAATGCTCATTAGTGGAATCATACTAAGTGGGCTACTCTCGCCTAAGTACGTATCTGATGCTCCAAATAAACACATTGAAACAGGCTTCGTGATCTACTTGAATGTCTACATGCCATCCCATGTCTCGAGTCCTCTTGACTCCTCCACACTTACCTAAGCCATGTATGAGAAAATAATCATTTCAAAACAAAACATATTTGTTCTTGATATACTACCAAAAATATTCGGTAAATACAGGACTACTCAAGGCGCGTTGGTTGTGAAGTGTGAGAGGAGAGGAGAGCCGTGTTTTTGTGGTCATCATCGAAATGATCTGTTGAGCGTCTCGACCCGATTCTCTGAGATATCATCTGTCAAATTCCTTCAAAAAGCGTTTCGTTTTTCTTTCCAATTTCCATCTCTTGCCTCACACCTAACCTAGGTGCAGTGCATATGAAATGCATTGTGATGCCATTTGAAGTAACTCATCTCTTTTATCTGAATATATCACCACATGCATATATTCTGTAATTTATAAATCACCGCCAACATTTTATGCAATTTCATTTCATACACCAAGAATTAGCTCACTTGGCTGGTGCTCGAACCTGACAATTCCTTGAATCACTCATTTTACATATTTTCACAAAATTATTTTGTAATTATTGAGAAACAGTAAAACCACTACAGGTTCTTTGTTATATCAAAACAATTATCGATTCACTTTGTAGACATTATTTCTCGGCGATTCCGGCTCATACACATCAAAGCACACCATTAATACACTAAATGCACAATCCGGCAGCCCCAAACCAGCGGGTACTTTCGATCACGCGAGGCGTATCATGATTGGGTTTCCAAAATTCTGACGATTCGGTCGAGTTTGGGACCGTCAACGGCCAGATTAAGGCCTCGAACAACTCAAAGCATCATAAATACACTTAAATAGTGTAAAACTGATGGGGAGAAACCCACTCTGCAAAGTTGAGGAAACTCCACCAAATCCGGTATGCATGAAGCCTCTCGGCGTAGAGGCGATTTCTCTTCTTGTCTCGAGGCTGTGTGATTAGAGATCGCGCGTATTTCCTGAAAGGAAGACTCTCTCTCACTGAACGCCATTTTAGTTTACGCATCTCCTCCCTTTCCTCCTTCCACGTTTCCCTTTTGCTTTTGAGAAGACAAACCGTAGTGTTTTTGTCTTGATATCATTAAATCTTTTCTTTTAATACCAATCATGTCCTTCATTTCAGTTTGACACTGGAGCTATCTCGACGTCCATTTCATGTCATTCTCTACTCATGCCACTTATGCTTTGCCAATTACTTGTTATATGTGACAGCTTCCCATTGCGCTAAATTTGTTTATGGCACTCAAGCGCGATGCCTCCGAAAAACATGTCGGTCAGATTATCTAAGATTTTCACAGCCTGCGTGCTAGCTAGATTGCGTGAGGCGATTCAACGGTGCAATCCGTTTCATCATCCGAGATCTAGAGAATAAATTTTGGATTTTTAACCGAAATTACAATTTCGTAACCAAAATTACGATTTTGCCCTTTTTCCAGAAATTGGAATTTCTCGGGTCTTACAGATGTTTTAGGTAAAACCAAAAATGACTCTATAAGTAGGGATGACAAAATTTAACACGATTCTTTGATACAACTTGAATATGATATGATTTTTGTCAAGTTTGATTGATGCGGATCATGTTTTGGTTGCATTCATGTCCAGTACTGACAAATTTGACTTGAATTCAGCACAATTATATAATTTGATCCCTCGAATTTTCACGTATTACTCGTGTCAAAGTTATAGGTTAAATAAAATATAATCTTAAATAGGTTATTCATAATTAGGTTATTGTTTGAATGAGTTTTTAACATTATACTAATAATTAAGCCACAGAGATAAACACGACCCATTAACATAAATTGCGACCCGTATCAATAAGTTCTTTGACATTGCCTTTAGTGGTGTACCATATAAAGACATAAAAAATCAAAGATGATTCAGGCAAAATTCCAAAAACATTAACCTCGCTTGTTCCAATAGTTACAACATAAAATGATAACAGAATAGGACAAAATCGGAGGTTACAATCTAGGGGATACATTTTGGTATATCTTTTATTTTCCTAAAGTACAAGACTCGTGATGGGGCACATTGGTTTTGGTTCTATGTGGAGGATTTTTGGGCTTTGTATCTCATCTAACCTGACGAATCTGAAAATTCTGAAAACTCCATCAAGGATAGACGAATCATCAAAGTCAAAAATTTTTAGAAATGCGTTATCTTTGTAGTTTCGACCTCATGATGTCAGATGATATTTCCTGCGGAGAAGATGTGCGACCAAGCCCGCGAGGTGCTCGGTCGGCACCTCGATGGTGATCCTGAGAAGGTTGAAGAAGAAAACCTCAAAGGGGAGAAGGCTGAGGCTTGATCATGTTGCTAGCGAGATTGTGGCGATCCAACTAGGGGGTCAGGATTGACCCGATCGATCAACACACGGAATACCGATGTCGCTGTATCAGATACCACACTATCGTGTCAGAGACTCTTTTATGAGTAAAGCCAAGCCCCATCGGGCCCCTTCAACCATACTCAAAAATATTACTTGAAGACTACGTCATAATAGTCCATAAGAGTTTATTACAACACTCTTATACAAAATCATATATTAACATTATTTTGTTCCAATATATTTTACAAAATGAATATCAAGCTACATGATCAGGCTTTCTTATTAATTCTGACCTCGGATGGCGTCGTCCAGCAGAATCATCATCTATACTTAGGAAATATTTTTCCCATAAAGGGCGAAAACCACGTCAGTAGAGAGACCTCTACGAGACCTCCTCACCTAAGTGCACATACAATGTCCTCACCATTTCACAATCACATTCCAACAAGAACATACAAATTACATAGGGAATCTACATGTAATGCCATGAAATGAAGTGCGACTCATCATGTATATGCATTTCAGTCCTCACCAGACTCACTTACACAACGCTAAGCCATGTGTGAAAAACCATCATTGGATGACATCCAGGTGATATTTAAAACAAATTTCATTTGTTTGCAAACCCAAAGCTTTTGGATGATACCTCACAATGATCATTTTTTATGTTAAAAACCCGTAATGCCCTTTTTGTGGGTAGTAGTTTTGGTGTCTCACAGCAGGGCTCATAAACCCCAACACTTCTGACCTTTAAACCGAGAGGGTATGTCTGGCCAATAATTAGCGGGTGCTGCAGGGGATCTATCTGACTTGATACTCATTTATATTTCCTTTCACCATTTCAATCAATCGATGCGACTCACATTGGACATTGTCCATTTAGTAGAGCATAATCAAACCTTAAGCATGAATTGTGGATTAACCAACCATGCACTCATACCCATTTAATCGATGTCCGTGCATATGCAATGTATCGCCATTGCCTATTTGTACCATGTACATATATGATAAATGCTATATGGAAAATTTTATTAAACATGCATATCACTAACATCTGAGCGACCATAATAAGCTTGCATATAATTTCACATTAATTCATTCATGTCGATATATCACCGCAAGCATATATCAACATCATAGACAAATGGTTACTTAGTCAAGTAATGAAGCGCATTATCCTCTAAATTTAAGTGCGACATAACATGTCCACAGAAAATATTACAACATACCATGTTGCAAAATCACAATTCATCATATAATATATTAATACACATATTAACATTTACAAATCAAAACAAACATGTTATGCCATGAAATTAGTACACTTGATTATTTATAATCAAATTTCATGTGATCTTGAGCACCAAATGCTTATCATGGCATATGGCTAGATTCTGAGCCTCAAGAGCTTTTCATAGAGTCTAAGAATCTTGCGACTCGGAGTTAGGATGAGAAAAGATATGGTCGTTCGAAGTTGGAGTACAATAGGGGTCTGTGCGCCAATCCATAATAAGCGAGTACTTGAAGGGTTGAGGAGAATTTTGGCAACTCTTGTAAATGCAATTTTCATTAAGTCGCTGCGGAAGCAGCCCCAAGCCAAATACAAATTTGTCCCATGCCATAAACATGGCACAACATGGTTCAAAATCAGCCACAACCAAATAGCGAATTGGGCTGAAGTATGAAGGAATCTACCTCTTGGGCGTAGCCCTGTGAATCTCTGGGACTTTGCTCTTGGATCCCAGCGAGTTAGATCGTCGGAGCATCGCAAGCAGGCTTGAAGGAAAAGCCTTCACTACTTCTCTTTCTCTTTCTTTTCCTTTTCCTTTCTTTTCTCACTTCCTTCTCTCCTTTCATCCTTTCTCTTTTCCTTTCTCTTTGTTAACTCCTCCTCTCTCTGACTGGTTGTGAACTCCCCCTTTTTATAGCAATTCCATGCTCCATGCATGTGGACATAAGCATATGTGCTCACATCATTCTTTCATGCCATGTTGCCTATGCATGCTTTGTGACACATGGCTTGCCATGTGTCACCTGACACTCGTTGCCTTGAAAAACATATAATTATGATTGTCTCAAAATTCAACGAAATTCGCCTGGGCAACTAAATTTCGGTGAGAGCAACAATGAGGTCAGTTTAGGTCATCGAGATCTAGAAAACTTTCAGGTTTTTCAACACGTATCGTGCGACAAGTTAAGCTATGTTTTGCCAGCTTTTGGAAAAACTAAATTTACCGGGTTTTACAAAGATCGAAATCATACGAGAGAATACTAGAGGAGAGGGGAGAAAAATTTTCTCTTCTCTAAGATGTGAATGACGACTCTTTGATTAGGGTCCAGATGTTTGGCTTAAATATAAGCGAACACATGAGAAAAGGACCAAAAATAGTGCCCTGGTAAAGGGGTGTTATACATGCATCTCATATACATGTAGTGTGCATCCTCATGGGCTTTAGGCGAATAGGCTTAATATTATATGAAGTGCTTCCAAACTCAGGATTTTCCAAAACTCTAAATGAATTAAGTCTTAGCATTATTCTTCAATTAGGATCTCATCAATTACTATATAGTAGCTTGGATCCCATCGAGACCATTTGTTCCTTCTTCAAACCTTCTAAATGTGTGACCCATTGGGTTTCTAGTTATGTTGACAGTTGAGATGACTGCTTTGATTCAAAAGTGAGCGGTATCGGCGGCGCATCACTTGACCTAATTGGCGGAAGGTCAGGGTTTGCCTACGAGAACTGCTTTTCATCGCGCGATATGTGCGATGCTATCCTTTCATTCCATACTATACTGACTTGGTTAAGAGCATGGACTATGCATCTGCTCCCACTAGATGAACTAGCCCAAGTGATTTATCTTGTCTCCGAGATCCATTACTCATAAAGCATGCCATTGAAGACTCTTTTTCAAGGCATGATTGCTCTGGCCAGAGATTCCGAGTAATGATCTCTACAAGATAAACCTAGGGTATACCCTCAACGCAAGGTGGTGAATCCTTTATTGGTCACTTAATTACTTTCGAATACCTCAAGCTATACCCAATCATCACCCTACTAGTAACCTCTCTTGAGGTAACAAGGATCAAAGTCAAAGTATAGAATTAGTATCCAAAATACCATTGAGCACCTCATGTCTAAAAATACTTTACCTTGTGACGCCCAAATCACGAGGGGATTACGGTGATGGCAGATCAGCTGCGGAAGACCGTGGATGTCGGGTAACACACTTCCACCAATTTACCTAGGGTTGAGTTTGCGAAAAATGGGGCAGGAGATCTCATTTGTGCGGAGGCTCTACTTAAGAGAAATATATAATATTACGGGTGTGGCAGCACATTATAATATTATACAATGACCACACCGGGTCCACATACGAGTAAAAATGGCCACATAGGGCTTATTTATCCATACTCAAACATATAAGCACATGACTATATGACCATAGTTCATAAGAGTTTAAATTTACACCACTCTTATACAAAACATATATCAAAACTAAGAATTCTAATACATGTTTTACAAAATATAAATCAAAGCCACAATCCGGCTTTCATCTCATTATCTGCCTTTAGTGAGCACCATCTTCTGCATCCATGCTGAAGGGGGTCCCACGATTGGGTAAGCAATGCCCAGTAGAGTGAAATTCTACAAGGGCTACTCCCCACCTAAGTGCACATGCAATGGTCATGCCACAAGCACATTCCAATCACGATTATGTCAATCCTAGAATGGAATCTACATGACATGAATGAGATGCTACTCCTCATGATCACTGTGCAAACCCCTCAGGAGCTTTTCCCGACATGCAATATGCCATGTATGAAAATAGTTTTTAAAACAAAAGATTTTTGTTTTTGAAAACTCATTGGACAATCTCAGATATCAAAATTTATTGGACAACCCTCGATATGTTTATTGGACATACTTCGATCGCGCACGATTTCAAAACCATGTTAGGCAACCTCCGATCATTCATGCGACCTTTTAGGACTTTGTCCCTAGACCGAAACAAACATCAACACCAAAAACAATGCTGATTTTCCCATGCACTCACACCTATTTCATGCGATGTACTTGTGCATAAATACAATGCAATATGCCATTGCCTATCACCATGCTACATATATATGAGTGCTATGTACATGCTACTCATGCATTTCTTAGCTATGCATCAATTGGAAAGTTATATCAATGAAAAAATAAATTCCAATTAATTCACACGATTCATGCCAACATATCAATACACGCATACATTGACATCATAAGCCATTACCACTCGAGTAACGACATAATTTAACTTCTAGGCCTAATATATCAAGTCTACAAGTAGCCTACAACAAGCCATGCAATGGCCTCAATCATACACAAACTCATGCATTTACCCAAGCCTCATGGATAATTATATCAACATGAATATAATCATCAACCAACATACACCAATTTCAATATATTAGACCACACGCGTCATCTCAACCAAGCACTCGTGCCACTCGTGCTAAATTAAAATTTCAGAAAATATGTATATCAAACACATTAACATGCATAAGGCCGACTTGGGACTCCAAGGAGCTCGTAGAGTTCAAGAACACACAACTGAAAGGTGGACGAAAGTTATGGTCACAAAAGCTGAAGCCTCATACGAATAGTGACTATTGCAACTTAGGTCATTGTTTTTCGTCATTTTCGACATAATATGAGTTCAAATTGTATTAAGTTATATATGGATGATTCTAGACTAAAGGTCTTTCCATAGAGTCTAAGAACATCAACGAGTTCGATGAGAGTGCCATGGCCATCCAAAGTCGGAGCGCCATATGACAACCTAAAAATAAGTTTTTCCTGCTCCTCGGAACACCATCCAAACAGACCTACGTTCAAACCAAGACCAAAACGAGGACTCATGAGATGGAAAATAAACCCGAAAGTAGGAAGGTTTCAATCTCTGAGCTAAGATCTAAACCAGAATAACCTGAGCAATAATGGCAGCTTTAAACGCCAATTGCTCGACCAACAATTAGTATGTGGGCCACGCTTGACTTTTTCAAGGATGGATAATTTTGGGGTTGACTTGACACCATTTCATAGCCTCGCCGACACGAGTTCATGTATCGTTGAACTTCAAAACCACTCCTGATAAAAAGTTATGGCCTCAGGAGTTCAAACAAAGAAGATTTTATCAATGTCCAAAGTCAGTTTTTAGTTTTACCCGAAGCTAACTCAGTCCTATAAACATAGTTTTGGGCGCCAGGGTCAGAACTTAGCCCCAAAACACTCATTTTGAGCTCCAAACCCTAGAAAAACTCCCAGACCGTGGAACACCGAATCAGTCAAGCTTCGACCCATTTAGCCAAACTAAGCCTTGGTCGGGGAGGCGTCACCACCACCCCCTCGCTACACTGCCGCCGGCCAGTGGAGGAATGCCACCACCAGACGATCCCACGGCCTAAGTTTCACTGGCTGAACCACCACTGACGCGCCTGTGATCAGCCACAACGCGCGGCGGCCGCCACTTCGTGAGTCGTCGATTTTTCATTTTCGCCATTCCAGCGTCGACCCATACCCTCCCCATTTGACCCTTCAACCCCATCCTTTCGCCCATTTCGTATCTTCACCGCTTTCAAAGATATGACGAAAAAAATTCACGACCGTTGATCGCTTCGCTACCACAACAACCTTTCGACCAAGCAAATTACTCCCGTCTCGGGCTTTCCGCCGATATAAAGTTTGTAAATTTTTGACGCTGCTTAGCGTTTTCCATTTTTTGCCATTGCGGTAATTATCAAAATGTTTGACTGGAATTGGGCACCACCGTCAAATTAGGCAAAATTGAATGATGGATTAGTGAAAATGGATATATTTATGATTTATTGAGGGTTCAATTTTGAAAATTAGCCTCCGTAAAAAGGCAAGTCTCAATTTTTTGGATAATTTACCATAAAAGACACTATATAATCGACCTGCCCAGTCCAATTTAAATAAGCCACCCTAAAGATTATCCTAAGACATTGGGGCCTCACAAATGTTCCTACTTTAGTTAATGGAGCCTAAATGGCATTTTGACAGTTACTGCACTCACGCCGAGCTCGAGGACGATCTCGCAGGGAGCATGACAAGACCCGACCCCTATACCCTCCTGTGAATCCCCTGTGGTCCCGCCTAGTGAAATTCCATTGTACAATCCCTAGGGAATACACAATGGGACCCCACCTAAGAAAGAAGTAAACACATGCAATACCACAATACCTCAATTATATAGGAAAATCCACAACAACTTAAATCCACGTCCAACCTATCTTAAGGTAGGTCATAACCACAAACATACATAATAAGGACTCATAAGAGTTCACTAAGACGAGTATTCTAAGAGTATTTGCGAATTTAGGTACAATGAAGATAAATAAGTCCAAATAACAAAGACGTATAGATGGGATAAAGTAATCGCAGATCAGAAGCAGAAAGAGCTGTGTCAATCTCGGGCATGGTAGCCCTACGAACTGCCCGGACCTAGGGAACAGATTTAAAACAATAAACGTGAGATAATAAATCTTAGTGAGTGACATAATTTATAAGCAAAATAATGTTTTTATTTTCGAACATCTCTTCTCTCAAGACCTCACGTCCACTCTTTTGTAAGGTTCCCCGTTTAGAAACATTTCAAAAACCCAACTTTACCCAAGTCCAACAATATGAAATTCATGCTCAAAAATTTAACCGACATGATTATTAAGAAAATTATAGCCTGAATTTATTCACAACATAACAATTGAGCATAAAGTATATATAGCCATCATGTCGTAAAAATAATCATGAAAATACCATAACCATAATATTGAAATGGTTATACCTTATTCAGAAACCAACAAATGTAATTGCACCATACCCATCATAGAACTCCAGAACCCGACCTCACTTGGCAACCTAATAAACCTTCGGGTAAACCCGACCATCACGTGGCAACTAATAAACCTTCGGGTAAACCCGACCATCACGTGGCAAACCCAGTGCACTATAATATAGGTACTGAATCGAACCTCTGGTACTATATGGTACATCAACTTATAACAACCAACACCGCATTCTTACTCACATATACCTTTCCAACGATACTGTATTATAATCATTTCACAAAATCTCAAAATCCATTTCTTAAAACAATAAATTTTCAAAGTGGTTTAAAACCTCAATCCATGTACCATAATGTTTAAATACCAAAAATATATCCATGAACTCAGTAAAATTTCCAAATATTTGAAATGTTGACAAAATTCACATGAAATGATAACTTGTTTATATAAAAACCGATAATTATATTTATGCATAATCAACCGTTCGATCAATTAAGTTATATATATAATAATTAACTACAATTATATATCATAATAATACCCCAAAGCAGTTAAAACATATAAACCACTCACAGATCACGATGCTCGCCCGCCTCCCGTAGCCTGCCTGTGCTCGCCGTGAGGCCTCGTAATATAATAAAAAATAACACTTCGGCTCCAATAATCAACCAAAGACATCGAGATGTCCTAAATGTCTTATAATAATTCTTAGAACTTTGAAACTATTTGAATTGAACTCGATGTGTTCAATTATACCTAAGTAAAGCTCTATGTAATCTGCACTCCAAAATTGGGGATTTTCACCCGGGAGCTAATTTCTCTAAATTGAACCATCCAATACTTCATAAAAACATCCAATTTCACTAATCCATCTTCAATTTTTCCTAACTTGACCAATTGGTACTCAATCTCAGTCCAACCTTCTCGGTAATTATCCTAAGTGACCCAAAAATGGAAAACTAACCAAACGACGTCCAAAATTCACAAACCATATATCAATGGAAAGCCCATGACTGTGGAACATTACTAGTACTCTTACCTTGTCCAAAGGTTTCGTGGTATTTAAAATCCCGATCCAAACAACAGAACTTTGTTTTCGTCGTATCTTTCAAACGGTGAGGAATCTGAAGAAAAGGACCACGGGAATGAGTTCAGAGGGTCCAAAAATGGGGGGAGGGAGGTATGGGTAGGCCTGAAGTGGCCTAAATAGCGAAAATCGGGCGACCACTTGGCATGGCCGCCGCCGCTCGCCGCCCGATTCAAGGTCCGGGCTGGGCGCCACTGAAATTTCACTACCGAGTCATCTCACCTTGCTCCTCCTCCCTGGCCAGCGCGTGTGCAAGGTGGGGTGGCTGAAGTCGTCTCCCACGGCTGAAACTTGAACGACTTGAAAATGGGTCAAAACGACCCAGTTCGGTGTTCATGGTCTTGGGGAGTTTTTTTCTAGGGTTTTGGAGCTCAAAATTAGTGTTTTGGGGCTAGGGTTCTATTTGGCACGCAAAACTAGGTTTATATAGAGCCTAGTCGCTGTGTAACAACTCCAAATGCATTTGACACCGATCAAATACTACCGCTGAACTTCTGAGCCATAACTTTATCCAAGTCGGATTTTGATGTTCAACTCGCCTATGAACTCAGACGACAAGGCCTACGAGATGGTGCCTTAGTCAAATCCCAAAATTATTCATCCTTGGAAAAGTCAACTTGGCCACATACTAGCGCTAATAAACTTGGTCAAACTGGGTCAAACTTGGTCAAACGTGTTAAAACTTGCATTATTTGGTACAAATATTACAACGGACTGAAAGCATCTATAGTCTGTGAGTGGTCTATATGTTTTAAATGCTTTGGGGTATTATTATGATATATAATTGTGGTTAATTATTGTATATATAACTTAATTGATTGAACGGTTGGTTATGCATAAATATAATTATCTGTTTTTATATAAACAATTTATCATTTCATGGATTTTGTCAAAATTTTTAAATATTTGAAAATTTACTGAGTTCATGGATATTTGTGGTATTCTAAACATTTTGGTACATGGATTGACGTTTTAAACCACTTTGAAAATTTATTGTTTTAGGAAATGGATTTTTGAGATTTCGGTGGAAATGATTATAATACGCACGTTGGAAAGTATAATGTGAGTAAGAAACGTTACATATTATTTCCACTTTACGTGATGTCGGGATTACTCCAAAGGTTGATATTAGTTGCCACGGCAGATCGCAGTTGGTACATCCAACTAAGCATATTATTTCCACAGCCGTGATAAGCCTGGATTACTCGAAGGTTTATTAGTTTTACTGTCGTGAGGTTGGTTCCATCCAACGGTTATATATATTGCTTCACTACGTGATGCCCGTTTACCCGAAGGTTTACTAGCTGCTATGGTGTCAAAAGTGAGGTCGGGGTTTACCTGATATTACTATGGGTATATGGTACGTACATTGTTGGTTTCGAGTAAGGTATAAATCCATTTCCAATATTTACTGCTATTGTATTTTCAAGGATTATTTTTACGACATGATGGTTATATATATTTTATGCTCAATTTTTATGTTGTGAATAAATTCAGTTATAAGGTTCTTGATAATGATGTTGGTTAAATTCGGGAGCATGAATTTCATATTGTTGACTCGGGTATAATTGGCTTTGTGAAATGATTCCAAACGGGAACCTTACAAAGAGTGGACGTTAGGTCTTGAGAGAAGGAATTTTCGAAATAAAACATTGGTTTTCCTTATAAATTATGCCACCATCGAGATTTATTATCTCACGCTTTATTGTTTTAAATCCGTCTCTAGGTCCGCATAAATCAGAGACCTACTGCGCCAGCCTTACGTCACTGCTCGCGGTAGTTGCAGATTCTATCTTATCTATCTCGCCTTTATTTTATTGGACTTATGTATTTTATCAGATTCCTAAATTCGCAAACACCCCTGGGAAGCTCGATCTTAGTATTGAACTCATATGAGTCTTTATCATGTGTGTTTGTGGTTGCGACTCACGTAAGATGGGCTCTGGCCAGGATTTACGGCTAGGATCTTTATATATATTTGAGGCATTATATTAAAGCATGTGTCTACTTTCTTTTCTTAAAGTGGGTTCCATTGGATATTCCCTAGGATTGCAGCCAAGTGATTCCCATTAGGCGACCACCTGGGAATCCCGCGGTATCCGGCCTGGGTCCTCATTAAACCTTCGAAGACCTGGAAGTTCAAAACCCACGGCCTCCTAAACTTTCCGCTCATTTCCTCTCTACGGGTTCTTTTCTTTCTCCCAATGGTAAAAATCGCTTCATCTTTCCCCTCCCATCCGATTTTCAACCCTATCTTTAAGTTTTAAAGACAAGGCCCACAGCGCCCACGTGTCCATGCCTGTCCGGGCTTGTTTCCTCGCCCAAACAATTTATTTTCATTCTGATTCAAGTTCAATTTATTTTAAATGAACCTAACTTAAGTTATTTCCTAACTCTCGAGATTCTCATAAAAATCTCGTCGCTGGGGGTCACTAGACATCTGTTACCTCGAAAATCGTGAAAATTCGACTGTATCGGAATTCAACGAATTTCATTTGGGTCACTAGACTTCATGAGATGAATCTAACGGTGAAGTCTGTTTCATCATCTAAGATCTAGAAAAAATTTTCAAGCTTTCCTGAACCATTTCGGCAATCTTCCTGTTTTTTAAGCATTTTTAAAAATTCAATTTTTCCCTGCTCTTACATTTTTCCCCCCTTAAAAGAATTTCGTCCCGAAATTCCATACACAATCAAGTCAACTCACATGCATATGTAATGTGCACTATGGCATGCATATAACTAGTTATTTAATTTCTAAACGACTAGATTGCGTACCTTCATCCCTAAACAAGAAGGGATAGGTGGCCCGCATTGTGTCCTCGCGCTCCCACGTTGCCTCCTCCACTCCATGGTGTTGCCACGATACTTTCATTAGCCTCACGGTCTTGCGTTGCAAAACCTAATCCCGGCTATCCATGATACATATTGGTCCCTCCACGAAGGTCCCATCTGTGTCAACCGTAATCTCTCCCAATCCCCCCACATGAGCCGGATCCGGAGTATTTCCCGAGCATGGAGACGTGAACACTTCATGGACACCCGACAAGCTTCCTACGGTAGTGCCAACAAGAAGCTACGCGTGGCCCACCCCTCTCGAGGTCCCCAAGCGGGTCTGATGAACCCTACGACAGCCTTCCCCGTCGTCGAACCCGACCACTCCTCTAATAGGCATCACCTTCAAGAAGACGCGCGGTCACCAACCTTGAACTCTAGGGCCGACGCGCCATCACGCAGTTCCCATCAGATCCGAGCCGTGAGAAGACGTTGTCAGACAAACCCACCTTCTCCGAGGTGTCTTTAATCAGATCAGGACCAGTGATGGAGCTCTCTCCCACCTCCAGCAAATTAGTGATCAGCATGGCCTCCCATACAATGCCTCATAGGGTGCCATCTGTATACTCGCCTAATAACTGTTGTTGTAGGTGAATTCCACTAAGGGAAAGTGCTCTTCCCAACTACCCTAATGATCCAGGACGCATGCTCGCAGCATGTCCTCTAAAATATGTATGGTCCTCTCCGATTGACCATCTGTCTATAGGTGGAAGGTGGTGCTCATCGTCAACCGCGTCCCCATGGCCTTTTGGAAGCTCTTCCAAAAGTGTGCTGTAAATCTTAGGTCTCTATTTGAGAGTATGGACACTAGCACTCCATGTAGCCGGACAGTCTCTCGTATATACAACCTACAGAATTCCTCCAATGTGAAGGTCATCCGCACGGCTAGGAAATGTGTAGACTTCGTGAGCCGGTCCACTATCACCCATACCATGTCATGCCTCCGCGATGTCCGTGGCAAGTGGGTCATAAAATCCATTGTGATATGCTCCCACTTCCACTCACCCACCTTCAATGGCCGGAGGCTTCGTCGGTTTGGGCGGCTCGCCTTAACATGCTGACACGTGAGGCATCGTCGAACAAAATCCCCGACGTGTCTCTTCATCCCGCTCCAGTAGTACTGGCGACGAAGATCACGATACATCTTCGTGTCACCTGGATGCATAGCAAATCGGGAGCAGTGGAACTCCTTGAGGATCTCCTCTCTTAGATTAATCGACTGGGTAACCACTACCCGTCCTCTATACTGAAGACTACCATCTGCGTGGATGGTCCAAATTTGTCACTTGTACTGATCAGATCCTCGTCCTCGATGACACTCCATCTGGCCCCGTCCCGGGATTCAATCACTCCTCGACCAATAGGACTGCAGCTACTAGACTCCCCTAACGTACTCGAGCCTCGCCTATATCAGAGTCTCGAACTCGGGTCCTAATGTACCCTCAAGAATCACACCCTGAAGTTATATACTAGCTAGTCGCTCCCGTGACTTCTGACTGAGTGCATTAGCCACCATATTTTCCTTACCAGGGTGGTAATGCAAGGTGAAGTCATAATCCTCTAGGAACTCCATCCACCTGCGTTGCCTCATATTGAGGTCCTGCTGCGTGAAGATGTATTTCAGACTTTTGTGATCTAAATACACCTCGAAATGCTCACCGTATAAGTAATGGCGCCAAATCTTCAAGGCAAAGACTATGGCCGCCAACTCCATGTCGTGTGTGGCGTAATTCTGCTCATGATTCTTTAACTGGCGGGAACCATAAGCTACAACCCTCCTGGACTGCATCAAAACGAATCCCAGTCCGACCTTCGAGGCATCATGATACACTGTGTACCTCGCCCTCGGATTATCGTATCAGAGCCGGGCGTTCCTTCTCTTCACTCTCGGGAATGCCTTCTCGCCAATGTGCCGTCGCCCACTAGAACTTAACCTCCTTCTGGGTCAGTGTCGTCATAGGTGCTGCTAGTCGGGAGAAATCCTTGATGAACCTCTTGTAGTACCCAGCCAATCCCAAGAAATTGCATATCTCGAAGACTGACTTCGGCCTCTCCGAACTCATCATAGCCTCGACCTTCTCGGGGTCCACTGATATGCCTGAGGCTGACATTATGTGCCCCAAGAATCTCACCTATAAGCCGGAAGCCAAAAAATCTGGCCACTTTGCTGAATTTCGCGACAACCGATGCCCTCGTAAAGCCCGAGAACAATCCTCAAGTGATCCTCATGCTCCTCCTCATACTGGGAGTAGATCAAGATGTCATCAACAAAGACTACAACAAACTGATCTAAATAGGGCTGGAACACCCTATGCATGAGATCCATGAATGCTACTGGCGCATTCGTCAATCCGAAAGGCATCACTGTAAACTCGAAATGCCCATACCGCGCTCAACACCGCCTTGTGGGATGTCACCTCCCTAACTCCTCAACCGATGATACCCTAGACGAGATTCATTCGAATAGACTTGTGCCTTCTCGCCTGATCGAACAATCATCAACTTCAGAATGGATACCGATTCTCGATCAAAACCCCGGCTCAACTCGTCTGGGAGTCAACAATGCACAAATAAGGGTCTTGTCTTTCTTCTTCACAAACAGAACCGAGCGCCCAAGGTGAAGTACTGGCTCCACGAAACCCCGTCCAATAAATCATGTATCCGACCTTGAGTTCCTCGTGAACTAACCGGCACCATCCTATGTGGAGTCATAGAAATGGCAACGTACCAGGGTGTAACTTAATAACAAAAGTCTACATCCTCGTATGGAGGTAATCCCTGTGAGTTCATCCTAAAGACATCCTCATACTCACAAACCAATTCGAGGTAGACCTACCTGTGGTAAGGCTTGCTAGCCAACCTATCAACTGTCCATGCCACCTAGACTCGTATACAGTATAAGGTAAAACATCGCGCTTATCCCCTGGAAACATAACACAATTATTGTCCTATGTGTAGGCAGTAACTCTCCTACGATCATTGTCAATGACAACTCGGTGTGCCGTCAACCAGTCCATCCTGAGGATGACATCAAACTCCGACATGTCCATAAACCTTAGGTCCATAGTGAGTAGAATCTCGGAGATCTCTAACTCATAATCCTAACATATCTGATAAACACTCACCCTTGTTCCTAGAGGAGAATTCACCTTCAATGGATTTTCCAAGGTTTCAACCTCTTAGCCCATATCAAGATTTATCTCATTGTCTATTTAGCAGTACACATGCCAACCATTAATAGACATCAATATCTTGAACTATTCCGTTCATCCATTTTCTGAACTCTTAAGGTTATGTTTTCTAACCCTAGTGTTCATCTTTTCCTACATACATTCTACCATGTATATAATTGACGCAATTTTTAAAACACAATCACGCAACATACATCATGTAGCACAACATGAATCACACAAGATGAATGCAATGGTCTAAACCCCATGCCCATCGAGTCCTAGGTAATCACATACCTATACCTTGATACCACTGCCAGGACGCCTAACATCAAATACACCAAGCACTAGGTAATCATGAACCTAAGTTCTAACACCAAGCTATGAAGCTGGTATGAATTTCACCACAATAGCCAAGGCCTAAGCCCATGTTCCTCAAGCCCTAGGTAGTAGTATGCATATGCTCTAATACTTGCACTATGACGCCCCAAATCTCGGGGGTCCGTTGACAACTCGTCAACCCACGGAAGATTTGTGGATGTCGGGTAACCCGACACGACACCATTGAGCCCCCTTTTCGCGGGACCTAGGATTTAACAAAAATCGGACAGAGTCTCTTTTGTACGGGGAGCTCTACCCAAAAATACAACCTATGCAATTACATGGCAACCTGTCCCAATATTATACGACCACACCTGGTCCACATACGAGTAAAAATGGCCACATAGGGCCCATTTATCCATACTCAAACATATAAGCACATGACTATAGGACCATGGTCCATAAGAGTTTAAATTTACACCACTCTTATACAAACATATATCAAAATTAAGAATTCTAATACATGTTTTACAAAATATAAATCAAAGCCACAATCTGGCTTTCTTCTCATTATCGGCCTCTAGTGAGCACCATCTTCCTACACATCCCCTGTACCTGAAAGGGGGGTCCCACGACTGGGTGAGCAATGCCCAGTAGAGTGAAATCCTAAGAGGGCTACTCCCCACCTAAGTGCAAATGCAATGGTCATGCAACGAGCACATTCCAATCACGATTATGTCAATCCTAGAATGGAATCTACATGACATGAATGAGATGCTACTCCTCATGATCCCTGTACCAAGTCCTCACCGAATTCTCTCAACATGCAATATGCCATGAGCGGAAAAGTTTTCAAAAACAAAAGATTTTTTTTGTTTTTGAAAACTCATCGACAATCTTCGATATCAAAATTTATTAGACAAACCTCCGATATAATTTATTGGACATACTCCGATAAAATTTGGTGGACAGCCCTTCGATATAATTTATTGGACATACTTCGATAAAATTTGGTGGACAACCCTCCGATATAATTTATTGGACATACTCCGATAAAACCGCTTTGTTCAAAAGCCATGTTAGGCAACCTCCGATCATTCATGCGACCTTTTAGGACTTTGTCCCTAGACCGAAACTAACATCAACACCAAACACAATGCTGATTTTCCCATGCACTCACACCTATTTCATGCGAGCAACGATAAGATAAATGGGCAGTAATATGCCATTGCTCATTACCATGCTATATATATACGAAAGTGTTATATGTACATGCCTACTCATGCATTTCAACCCATGCATCAATTGGAAAGTTATATCAATGAACACATAAATTCCAATTAATTCACACAATTCATGCCAACATATCAATACACGAATACATTGACATCATAAGCCATTACCACTCGAGTAACGACATAATTTAATCTCTAGCCTAACAGGATATATCAAGTCTACAAGTAGCTTCCATAAATAAGCCATGCAATGGCCTCAATCATACACAAACTCATGCATTTCCTCAAGCCTCATGGATAATTATATCAACATGCATATAATCACCAACCAACATACACCAATTTCAATGTATTAGACCACACGAGTCATCATAACCAAGCAATTTGCACACTTGGTTCTACAATTAAATTTTCAGAAAATATGTGGGTACCAAATACCATTCGCAGGCATATGGCTAGATTCTAGACTCAAGGGGTTTTACGTAGAGTCCAAGAACACATGAATCGGAGTTCGGACGAGAAAGTTATGGTTGTCCAAAGTTGGAAGCCTCATATGAACAGTGACTTACGCGCAGAACCAGCAGGGGCCTACTGTTTTTCGTCATTTTCGGACATAATATGAGTTCAAATTGCATTAAGTTATATATGGATGAATTCTAGAATCAAAGGGCTTTCCATAGAGTCCAAGGACAAGTGAATCGGGAGGGACGAAAGTTATGGCCGCCCAAAGTCGAGGCCTCATATGAACAAGAACTCCAGAAAATGCTTTTTCTGCTCCTAAATGCCATCCAAATAGCCCATAAGGCTCAACCAAAACCAAAACGACTCCTAGATGGAAAATAAACCGAGTAGGAAGGTTCCCTACCTCTTTGAGCTAAGACGAAACCTTCTGGGAAGACTCGGTTCGAAACCCACTACCCGAACTTTCTCAGCTTCGAATCTTGACCTAAAATTCTGATTCTGTCCACGCTGGGTCGCTCTCGCCGAGTACTTTGACTTTAAGTCTTGGCCCGACGAGATCCGACCACCCAATCTCTATAGATCGGAGAGAGAAGCTCTCTCTCTCCTCCCTCTCATTTCCTCTCTCTACGGGTTCTTTTCTTTCTCCCAGCAGAAAAATCTGCTCCTCTTTCCCCCTCCCATATGATTTTCTAACTTATCTTTAAGTTTTAAAGACAAGGCCCACAAAGCGCCACGTGTCCACGCCTAGTCTGGGTTCGTTTCTGCCCCGAAACAATTTATTTTCGTCTCGGTTCAAGTTCAATTTATTTTAAATGAAATTAACTTGAGCGGCTTCTAACTCGATTCTCATAAAATCTGTCCCTTGGGTCACTAGACGTCCGTTACCTCAAAAATCGTGAAAAATCCGACTGTCTCGGAATGCAACGAATTTCGTTTGGGTCACTAGACTTCGCGAGACAAATCCAATGGTGAAGTCCGTTTTGTCATCTGAGATCTAGAAAAAATTTCTAAGCTTCTCTGAACCATTTCGGAAATCTTACTATTTTTGCCATTTTTCAAAAAAATTAATTTTTTCCTGGGTTTTTACATGCACCATTGCTATGATGAGACTATCATTGATGTTAGAATAGATAATCTATATGATTGTCTCATAGCGGGTCTCCGATTAACTTAGCTACTCTTAGCATCCACATGTCTACTCTAATCATCACGATGATCATAGTTTATTAGATCATTTGCTTGATCATATCAAGGAGTACAACATGTGCTAGTCTGTTCGAATCAACAATGTCCAATCTTGTTGATTCTATGACTAGGATAGTTTATACTACATAATTACACATAATAGGAATCTCATTATCATGTGATCAAATCATGATTTTATGCCATGTAATGTATCAAGGACTTTATTAATTTGATTTAAGATCGCTAACAATTCATATATTGGGAATATCAAAGAAATGAAGATGCGTTTATTATAAATGAATATAAGACGACAATAAGTGCTATAGGTGATGGCTCTATATACTTTAACACTATGTTTGCCAAAAAACTCCTTAGCTCCATCAACCCTCTTTTTCGCCAAATCTAGATTGATTTATTTATTTTTGATAATTATGTATGTTCGGGTCAGCTTGCGTGCTTCTTAACTAATCCCACGAGACTCGGAGGAGACTCAAACTAGGGACTATTTAGAAATTCCACCCCAATACATTACACATTTACACCAACTAAGCTATCCCTTAAGATTTAAAGTTTAAACTGATTTATTTATATAAATAATTAATGACGGAATCTTTCTAAAAATGGCGGAGATTTGATCTCTAAAGAATTTGTATCACTTAACTAGTTTGAATAACTCGAAACCCTTTAACTCGATCTAAAATTTTTTATTGGTCAAAATAGGATCGTGTTTCACTTTATATAACTTGATTTAACTCTGCTAATATCTTATTACTCCTTTGGTAGCCAAAAAAAAAAAAATCTAATATATATCATTATTCATAAAATAATTGAACATAAAAGTCCCCGACTCAAATACAGTAAAAAGTGGGAAAACATACAAGATAATCATGTTCAAATCGAGAATAAAGCACTACAATATAATATGCAAAATGAATAAATATAAAAAATGAAACTAATATCAATCAAATGAGAAATAGAAGAAACCAAGTATATGTAAAGTAACGTATAATTGATTAGTAAAGAAGTGCGTGTCATCGAACAATGACACCATATATGCTTATCCTTATGTAACATATGGCAACAATTGATTTCTTTTCAAATAAATCAGTTTAAAGTCTAATGCTATAGTGACTAAAATACATATGACTCGAGTTTTGCAACATACTGAGGATTATAATCTGGTTTGTTGTCTTGCCTGATTGAATATATATGCTTTGCTTGTTTGAATTGTCTCCACACAAATAAAATACCGCAATAAGACGACGAAAAACAAAACGTCGTTATAAGACGACAAAAAACAAACCTCATAATAAGATGATAAAATCACAAAAAACAAAATAAAACTTAGATTTATGTGGACACACAAATTTTTTTAAAAAAAATTGGTAAAAGAGGTGCAGAGGAAGATGAGTGAGTGGTTAGAAAAGAAAACAGAAAGTTAGAGAGAAAACGAGGCTAGTTGATAAAATTAGTTTAAAACATATATTTAAACATTAAATGGTGTATTTAATTTTCACTATAAATTATAATTAGGATAAAAGAGATTGAGCACAGCGGAGTTCCAATGAAAAATGAAGATATAATAAGGGAAAACAGATAAAACAATAAAGGCCTATCTCATAATTCCTTTTAAAACTGCTTTTTAAAAAAAATGTTTTTTATTCTAAAAACAAGGAAAAACATAAAAACACTACCAGCCTCGTGTTTTCAAAATGGTTCACAAAACTAGTTTTCAAAAAATAGACCAAAGGGCTTATTTGTCTTACGTTTTGAAAACTGTTATTGAGAATTTCAATTTTGTGACGCCCTCAACCCTAGCACTCGATGTCGATGAGGGTGTCTTTTCTTTTTCCTTCCCGTTTACTATAAACTTGTTCATTCATAATATTAAACATTTAACTTGACATATATTCCCGTAGTAACTGATTACAAAATATATTCCAAACTCTATAAATGGGGAGTGTTCAATATATACAAACTTTTACATTGTTTACAAAGAAACAAATACATATACAAAGACCGAAAAGGTCCTCACGGACACCTAGTGTTGCGTCACTCCCGATTGTCGATGCGTGCACGGCCCCGCTTCGCTTCTTTTTTTCCGTATCATACACCTGATGAAACACCCGCTTAAGGCTATAAATTGTGGGAATAATACTCGCTCACTCTAATTTCTAATAAGGATTATCACACTTTAGACATATGCATACTTCAACATATCATATACTTATACACATGCTTATACATATTTCATACATATCATTTACATGCTTATACATATATCATAATTTACTTATCATATCATGTTTCATTTTTATCATCGTCTATATACATTTTGTGTCATTTTACACTTTTGCTTCTTGTTCTTGTCATAGTGTACTTGTCATCACATAGTAGTGCTATGCTTCTCATATCATTTCATATCATGTCATTTATCATATTCAAATCATTTGCATATTCTTGTCATTTGTTTTTATGTTTCATGCCTGCATATACCTTAGAAGTGGATATGAGAAACTATAAGGACCCGAATGTGATGTTATCATTGTATGAGACAATGAACTATAAGGGCCCAAAGGCCCTGTTATCATTATACGAGATAATGACCTCTATAAGGACTCGAATATGTTGTTATCATTGTAATGAGACAATGACTCCTATAAGGACCTCGGGTGCTGCTATCATTGTACGAGACAATGACCTTTAGAAGGACCCGAATGTCAGAATGACTTCTTAACGTGGGCCAACTGACGCATACCGAGACTTTATCCCTAATAGACATGTCCATCTATCCCTCTACTTCAGTTCTAGCGCATAATCCATTTTATTTCATTTTCAATACATATCTCATATCCCCGAATAACTATTGTTATCCGGTAATCATATGTGATATTTATGATCATTTACTCTTATCTTTGCATTTTCATATATTTCCATATATTATCAAATATTTCTTACAAATAGAGCTCTCTTTTAGACAAATTTTCTAGGTCCAATGGGGTCCAAATTTAAAGACACCTATTTCAAGGAGATTTGTTATCCTAGAAGTTTAGTTTACCCAAAATTTTGAATCACTCAATTTGGATGAGTGAAACTCAACATATGGCTTAAACAACTAGGACTACTCTAATGTCCAAACAGAACCAAAACAGAATCAGCTATGTCATGCAACCTAGCTCCCATTTGACGAATTTCTGGGTGCAATAGGGTACAAATTTCATACAATTTATTTTAAGAGATTTTGTCTTCCAGAAGTCTAGCTACCCAGAATTTGAATTACTCAATTTGGATGAGTGAAACTCAACTTATGGCCTAAACAACTAGGACTACTCTAATGTCCAAATAGAACTAACCGTGTCATGCAACCTAGCTCTGAATTTCAGAACTACCCAAATTCGCATACACCTATTTCAAGGAAATTTGTTCTTCCTAGAAGTCTACTACCTTAATTTTGATCAATTAATTTGGATGAGCGATTTCGCCAAAACAAAAACATTTAGCTTTTAAAAACTGACAAAGATTTCCCTAAAAACCCAACATTTTCTTTATACAATTTTTTCCTCTATTGAGGACCACATCCAAACCAAACAACCATATAACAACTTAGAGAAACTCCAAAAAATAAACTAGTTGTTGGGTGGGAAATTCTAGCAAACCGTCGGAAAAACGAACCTAAACGATTTATTGAATATTCGTACAAATCCTTATATAAAATGAGTTAATGATATCAATATGTTAAGAAGACACCAACCTTTCTTCCCTCTTCCTTCTTAGCCACATTCTCACTCTTTTCTCTCTGAGCGACACAGCTCAAATGGAGACCCGATTGCCCAGTGCCAGAGACCAAATGTGGTCTTATCCACTTACATGGCTAAAGGTCGTGTTTATTAAATGTTTCCCCACAGTGATTTATTACTAAGTTTTACGTTTTAAGTCACCATGTTCGCTAGTTTCATAGCGTTAACTACTACCATTATATTACAGTGGGCATATAGTTTTATGATGTATGGCGTCGGGTGCCGAGTTGGTAAATTACTTAATTACCTTGTGTGGTCAATTAGGATTTTAACATTTATTTTAGCATTATTATTTTAAAGCTTTAACAAGCATTACCAACGCTCAAGCGTATTTATAAAGCTAGTGAAGTACTGATATAATTTGAGATTATTCTGATTTTAAAAACACGGAAAATGTGTCATATTTTCTAAAAAGCATTATTATTTTTAAATTTTGTGTTTTCTATGTTTATTATAACAAAAAAAAAAATCAAATAGACCCTAAAATTCAATTATTTTTAATTTACTGTCTAAAAAATTATTAGTTTTTGCTTTAAACGATATCATCAAATTATTTTAGGAATCCCAATCAAACGGTTCAAATGGGTCAAGCTGCAGATACCCAAAAGGTCTAATAATTATGCCCAGACAACTGTAAAGTTGGTGTCACCAAAATAATTGTATGCAGGCATCACCATAGTCTGCTGTGATGGTGATGTAAGCTCAGTATCAAAACCCCCATACTTCCCAAAGCCACCTCCCTCACTACCAACATCTCTATCACTGACAACTGTACTCACTCTAACACACACATGTCCTATAAAACTAAGAGACACGGACACCCAAATATTTTCACCTTCTTTTATGGAATTATTCACATGAAAGTACTCTTATGAAGCCACGATTCTCACCTACATGCATAGCCACGTATCAATGTGGCATCTTCTCATTGGGTGGGAATAAAGTTTCATGAAATTCCTAAAAGTTACATTAAAAAATTGGAGGAATGATTAGTGCAAAACTGCCCTCCATATTCTATATATATATAGCCATGGCCACCACCTTTGTCCAAAGTAGTAATCATCTTGTGGAGCTTCTGAACTCCATTTATAATTCCTTTTCCAATTTTCTGATTTTCTGTATTTTCTTTCTTTAGTACAATGAAGTGGTCTCTCAAGATGCTATGCAGGCTTACCTGCACACTCTTCAACTGGTTATTTCATCTTTATTTTCTTAGAAGTTTTCTGTATTCTGTTTGGTAGTAGCTGTGGGAGCAGTAATCTGAGTTTTTCCTTGTTTTTGGTTGTTTAGAAAATGAACTATGATTTTCTGTTTGACTGCTATCAAAATTATTTTTATTTTGATTAATTTGTTTCTCCAGAAATCCAGCTGAAGATAATGTAAGCAATTTCTTGGGAACTATCTATGAAAGTAAATTAAGATCGTATGAATACAATCTAGTTTTGGCTTCTAAACTAAGCATGATTTTACCCCAAAAGAAAAAAGATCGTATTTACCATTTTCTTGCACTTTATAAGTAATAACATTCTAGGTTCTTACTATCTTTATTGATCTGTTTGGTTGTTGGCAAAATTATTTTTACTTTCATTATTTGTTCCTCCACAAATCTAGCAGGAAGGTGTTGTAAGCAATTTCTTGAAAACTATCTAGAACAGTTAATTGAGATCATATACATACAATCTATTTTGATTTTAAATTACGTATCATTTTTACAAAGAGAGAGAGAATGGGTGATATACCACTTTTGGAAAAAAATTACATATTTGATAAGACACTGTAGCGAGCATATTTTCTATTAAAGTGGGCAAGAAAAATAACATAGTATTTAAAATCTAAGCTCCAATTAAAATCCGGAAAGTACCAAGAATTTTTCTCATATTTGGGTTCGCCAAATATAAAATTGATTTTCTCATATTTCTTATACAAAAAATATAAGAAAATATTAAATATAATTAAAATTCCTAAAAAATTTACATATTTTTTAATTCTCTGGTCCTTATCCGACAAAGAAACAAATAAAATGAATTTTAGTAAATATAAAAAATAAATCTATTAAGTTTAAACTTATTTTTATTTTCTCTAAATTTTTCCTTCCCGCTTTTTTTTTTTATATTTCTTTCTTATTACCTCTCCTTACTATTTTCTTTTCTTGGAACTCAGAGTTCCAAGGCTTCCACTGGGAGCCTTAAATTTGATATAATACCATCAGTTCATTTTCCTTTCCATATTCTTCCACTTTCTAAGTAAAAACACTTCCTAGGGTTCTTACTATCTTTTTATTTCATTTTTATTTTTTCAGTGCAATACCCACTCGAATGATGAAGATTGCCCTCTTGGAACAAGAAATATCATTCAACCCCAATGCATGGAGTTCATATCGCTTTAGCAGCAGGAAACCAAGCTAAATTACTGCGCAAGTCACTTCCCCATCAAGGCATCAACCCATTAACAATTGTACTGGCAGCAGAGCTGCCAAGCATACCGAAAGCTCGATTCGCCCTGCGATTCTCTTCAACTTCAAGATTTAGAGAATTCCAGAGCTCAACTTTCCTGCTATGATCTTGAAGATGCGGTTGAACTTGTGCATGGAATGTGGAGGTGATCACGGAGTTTAAGAACATTGATTTTGGCTACGCACTGGACCAGAATTTGAAGGTTTCTGAGATTGTTTGAAATTATTGGATAAATCCAAGAGGGTCGGTTGTCGTAGTGAGCAACATTCCGAGAGGAGAATCGAGCGCTCTTTGGGTGTAGGAAGTATTAAAGGGGAGGGACAGGAGTTGAATGTGTGACAAGATCTATTGGAGGAAGTTTGAATGGAGTCGACAAGAATCGATTGATGAATCATGCTCTCTCGAAGAAGAGGTCTGGCATTCCCACATGTAATCACTTTTGAGGATTGAATTATTTATAGAATCAATCCTTTATATTCTTGTCCTCATAACTTGTTGAATAGGAAAGTTTTTTTTTCTATGATAAAATAATTGTTGAAAATTTAATTATTGCCTTAATAGATTGTTACTGCCTTAATATATTTAAGATGGCAAGCAAAAGAGTATATAGCATGTTACAATTGAAACATGAAAGCATGTCTCCCTGTTTTTCTTATAAAGTTCCATGTTTCAAAGAAGATGTCTTCCTCGACCTATAGGCAAGTGAGAAGTTTGTGGCGTCCTATTCCAAGAAAGAGGAGAGGAGAGTAAGGTAGAAGAGAAAATTGTGAGAAAGAGCAAGGGTGGGTCTTTCTCGGGTTTAATACGGGATTTATAGTGTAGCTATCTTTGAATAGTGGTAAACACTTGGTTATTTCGTGTTTGTATTTTCTCTTGTATTGGCATTCCGCTTTTCTTACGGGTGAGCAAAGGAAAATCTATGTAATCGATAAATTTAATACATAAAGTGGGATTTGTCTGCCGACCGTGGGTGTTTTCCCTGGTAAAGGGGTTTTTCACATAACCGTGTCTTTATTTCTTTGTTCTAGCTGATATTTGCCAAGGTTGGACTTTTGGGTTTTTTCCCCAACAAGTGGTATTAGAGCCAGTGGTTCCTCGACAATAAAAATGTCAGCGATGAAGTTTGATGTTGAGAAATTTGATGGGAGAATCAATTTTGGCTTATGGCAAGTACAAGTCAAAGATTTATTGATTAAGTCTAGGTTACATAAGGCATTGAAGGGCAAGCCTACCACGCTTTCTATGAAGATTCCAGAAGATGAGGTTTCTAAGCCCATCAGAGTGATGAAGATCGGGAGGAGCTAGATTCAAAGATGCTAGTATCATGGCTAAGTGTTTGGCAAGAATATTCTAGCAAATGTTTGGGATTTAATCGCCATGATCTTCAAAGCTGAGCAAATGCATCGCTAAAGAGTCTTTCAAATCGATGATACCCGAAGGCAGCCATACACTGGCGCATGAGGAAGGTACGAGGATGCCTGACCACATGAGTATTCTCAATGCATCAGCTCTGCATTTAGAGGCTACTGAGTTGTGGGATCTCTGATGAGGACAAGGCACCGCTTGCCTTATCCTGGGCTCTTTCAAACCCTACGAACACACAGCCCCATCTCTTACGTATGGAAAGATACAGTGATTTATTCAGAAGTCACCACCAAACTCTTGTTTGGAGAAAGAAGGCTTGGTAGTGACAAGAATGCTTCAATAGTTGAAAATCACATGTTCGATATTTTCGAGGTCAAAGGAAGTAACAAGACAAGGGCCGCAATGTGTATGAAGTTCAAGAGATATGTAATAAAAAAAAATTTACTTGTAAATGGTAACAAAATAAGGGCCCTCTACCTAGGACCATTCTCTAAGACCCTAATTGCCCCCAACCAATTAATCTGAGCAAGAAAATTCCACTTTCATAGAAATAAGAATTGGGAGGTTCCAAATATGAAAAAAATTCTCTCTCAACAACAAATACAAATATGGTACAGAACTGTAAGAACCGAAGAACAAGGCCTCTTGCCTAAAACTCAAAAGAACAACCATCAAAATTCCAACACTGTAGTAAAAATTCGCACCTTTTTCGCTAGTACAATCGCATACAATTGTGAGACTTTTTTGAGAATATCAGTTTTAAAAAATGGTAGAGAGAATATTATAAGAAAGTAGGAAAATCAGAGATATGGAGGACATAAAACAAGCCGCTCGCTGAAGATCAAGATGGAAATACCATTTACGGGAAGATCAACTTTCAATCGTATAGGAATTTGCTCGGGATTGAATAAGGGTGGGAACCGGATAGAAGGGATCGAATGAGGTGAAAATTTGCAAAACCTAAAAAAGGATTGAATGAAGTCAGTGGAAATGAGAGGTGAGTCGTGACTGCAACTATCTAGAGCATTTTTTGAATAATCAATTTTTTTTGGGTTTTTTAATTCAATTGATTTTTTCTTCACATGGGCCCTGGGTAGGTGCCCCTCCTGCCCTTGCTCAGGGTCGAACCTGTTGAAAATGCACTGGTGGTCAAGGAAAGGAAGAAGAACTTTGGAAAAGTAGTCTGCTAGTGTGTGGACAATTTGGGCATATCAAGAAAAATTGTACAAAAGGTAGAGCTAGTTCCTAAGAATGCCTGAATTCCTAAACCAACATAGTAACATTTGACGCATGAAATTCCCTAAGGAGGAAATGTGCACTGCGTGGCATGTCTGCTACTTCTGCCATGGAAAAGAGGATATGTTAGTGTTACGGTTCACATTTGAACACCCGCAATCGGTTTCAGAATTCTCATAAGGTGTGGTATGAAGATGTCGACAATGCTAACTCCCTTGCGAAGTTTAAACAATGAAATTGCACTATAGCCAAATATAAGACGACGATATAGCCATTCAAGAAAGTCTTGGAATCGTAAAGTTCTAAGTTGTTTTATACTCAAGTATATAGAAAGATGGTCTCGGGCTTAATAGAATATGGTATTTACAATTTCACCTTGTTTGCCTCCAAAACATTACCTTGCCACTTTTCTCATTCCATTTTTCTATTATTTTTATAATGCATTTATCTTTTACTCAACTACAAAGGAGTTTCATTTTTAGACAAGAATCACTATAATGAAAATAAATTAGATTTTGCTGAGTTTCACTTAAAGCCTAATAACTATAAGAAACTTAATACAAGAGAAGCCATAAAATTCCCTATAGTTAAGGAGGCTTGAACTAGGTAGATACGTTGTCCCCAATTAAATTGTGCCAAACCTCGGTCAGGATGTCTATAACTCTTCATATATGGATGTTTTATCCCTAATTAAAGATGCCATGTTTTAATATTTAGAGATATAACATACAACATGATTGCAATTTGTTAAGGTTAAGTCATTTTTTTTTCAAAAATATAATAAAACAAAAACAAGAGGGTCCACCTCAAACAAAAGAAAAAGAAAAAGAGGGTCCTGACGATTACAAGACTGGTATACAAAAGAAACCATCGCATATGGGGAGAATATTGATAATCATGTCTAATATTTAAAGAAGGGTAAAGAAATATTTTGAATTATATATACAATTTTGTTTCATAACCACGGATGTTCTGCTACCATGCTGCACTCGACTAATCCTATGATAATCTCTAAAGTTAACCTTGGATAACATATAAATATTATTTCCATCTTGGATAATATAAAATATTATCGATAAAATTTTTAGTTTGATTTCTACATTGAAATGAAAAGAATTTTTAGCTTTTTTGCATCTATTCATTCATGCATATGTCCTCAGATTCGAATACTGACCTCCCGCACTTTCTACTCACTTGAATTAGTCTCAAACGAAAAATATCATTCTTTTTCTTCCATTTTTGCATATACATTAAAAAATAAAAAACAAATAAAATATTAATTCCCATTACACTTTAGCGGTGAACAAGAGATTTCACATTGCCAACGGATGGTAAAAATATCTAGCTGTTTTTTTAAAATATTTTTATTTTAAAATTAAAATATAAGAATACGTTGTTTTATAATTTTTGTTAAACACAAGAATATAAACACTAAATCTACATTTATGCTAACAATTTTTAAAAACTAAAATGACGTTTCTCTATATATTTTAAAAAACTATTTTCAAGAACATTTTGCAAAAATAAAAAACCAAACAGACCTTTGTAACTACGACAAGTCGTCTATACTTCCATAAAAGAAGTTGACCAAAGAAAGATCAGATTAGCAAACTTACCTCGCTTCAAGAACAGATTTTAAAAATAGAAACCAAGTCGTCCATACCTCCATAAAAGAAGTTGACCAAAAAGATCAGATTAGCTCACCTAACTCGCATCTCCTGAGTAGGACAAGTGTTTGGTTTCCAGTAAAAAGCATCTCCCTTTATCACGTGCCTCCTACCAACTTCTTTCAAACTTCCTACACACGTCCTAGCTAGAAACCAAGGACCACAAAAAATTTCTAGCGAAATCAGTCACATGAAAGTTTTCTCAGGTGGCATGGTCACCACTTCCACCAACAAGAAAATATCATATCATTCTAGATCATCCAAGATATTTCTAGATCTTTCTAGACTTTCTATAGCTGCTTTTCGTGACTACTTCCTAATTGGGTGGAAATATCATGGGCTCTAACTTAAAACCAATCTTCCAAACTCTTTAAATATGGCTTCAACTTCCTCCCAATAGCATAACTTGATAATTTGGTTTCTCGTCTCTTTAATTTGTGGGGTTTCCTTTCTAGCCATTTCCCTTGCACACGAAGTGATCCCCTCAAGACGCCAAGAAAGCTACCTACATACTCTTCTCAACTGGTAAGTTCAAGCAAACTCGCTCATAACATTTTTCTTCTCTCTTGTTTTTTATGGCTCTATTTTGAACTCAAATTACTAGAGAAAGAAAAATACAAAATGATTTTTCTCATATTTGGTTTCATTGTGATAAATATAAAAGAAAATCAAATATAATCATAATTTTTTATAATTTTACATATTTTTAAATTTCTAGTTCTTATAGAGAGAAAACAAATAAAATAAGTTTGATATACATAAGGCAAAATTAATTTATTAAGTTTAAACATATTTTTTTTCCTCAAACTTTATTTTCCTTCCACTTTTCTTCTTTATTTTCCTCTATTTTCTTTGTACTTTCCGATTCCAAACAAATCCTTAATATTCTTTTTTTTTCTTTGCCTAGTACTCTCTGGGTTCCAAACTTAGTCTAAGCAAAATGATTTTCTGTTTGGTTTCATCTTAAAAAATACAGCAGCCAAAATATAACTGTAAATTCTCAATTTTAGTCCCTTTTATATGGTAGGAAAACAAATAAAATTAGTTTGGATAAATATATAGAATTAATTAGTTAAAATTAAACCTATTTTCTTATATTTTTTTCCAAATTTTATTTCCTTCCATTTTTGTTTTCTAATTTATTTTCTTAGAAGTTTTTGGGTTCCAAATGAGCTTATCGAAAATTCGTGAGGTTTCTTATTATGATTTCTTTTGTCCTGCTCAACATCCAATATGGTAAAGATTGCAAGCTTGGTCTAATAGAACTTATTCAACCTCAATCCATGGAGTCTTTACTGTTTTGGCCGTAAGAATCAAGTTTAAACTAATGGGTACAAGTTCTCTCAAATGAAGGAGTGAATCCATTAACAATGGCGCTAGTTGTGGCCAAAAGCATTGTGGAGGTTGGTTCGTTTGTTTTCTTGATCAAGGAACAAAGACATAGAAGACTATAAATCTCAGCTTTCTTGCTATGATCTCAAAGATGTTGTTGAGTTTATGCATGGAAATCCTTGCGAGGTGATCACACAATTTAAAAACATTGATTTTGCTGTTATTGACTGTAAATTTAAAGATTATTTGAGATTGTTTGAGATTATTGATTTGAATCGAAGAGGCTCTATAGCAGTTTCGACCAACCCATGTGAGGAAAGGAAACGGAGCTGGTTTTGGTGAAGTACTTAGAGGGAAGAGAGGACTGAATGTGTGACTTATCTACGGGAGAAGGTATGGAATTTGACATGATTTATAATTTGTAAATCATGAGAATAAGAGATTTTTTCAACTGAGAAAATTAAATTATTTAGGCTCTTCATCTTTTCTATCAAGCCATAAATCATTGCCAACTTTTATGGGTTAACACACCAATCACTTCCTTAAGTATCTAACAAGTAATGAATGCAAAGATTTCACAACTTTTTATTACTATAAGAAATTGAATTTGCACTATAGAAGAATAAGTGATGAAAAGGATAGTTAAGTGATATCAACTGAACCCGCTTCTTGCTGGATGTTAGATGTATGCCTCTAATTAGTAAAATTAAGTTGCTTATTGGATTAAGTTTTATTCAAAGTGAATTTCTTCTTAGGAAGAGTAGGCTAGATTTATATATGAGGGCAAGACGTGGTAGTAAGAGTGGACGGTTAAACAAAATGAGAGTTGCCTCACTGCCATGGCCAGCGGCTTATCATAGAACTCCTGAAAGAGACATTCATATTAAAGCTGTAAAAGAATGATTACAGTCGTGTTTTCTTATGTAAGCTTGTCATATCCTACATCATATATGAGACTATATAAGTATGGACTCCTCTCAACTAGATGTGTTTTAAAGTTGTAAGGACTCATTGAACCCAAAACATACACTATCTATATGGTTGGATCGGATCGTTACAAACTAATCAGAAAAATCAAGGATGGACAGCTTACATATCTGGGATGCATGCATCCAAGACTGTATTGCACGACCTTAAAAGTCTATCCACACATTCTACATACACATGTCCTCTAAGAGCACTTTCATGAGTAATCACATGATTTCTTTGTACATATAGGAATCACTTCTTGTTGACTGAAAAGCAGTCTATGGCCTAAAACAGGCCTCAGAGCTTGTTTCTAAAATTAAGCACATGCATTTGTATAGCCTTGGGATTTAAGGGACTTAAAGTTGCTATCTCTTTCATTTATTCAGTTATAGTGGCTATAAGATATATGTATTAGTCTATGGATGCATATTCTATGACAACTGTTATGAATTGCGGAAGGTTGGTGCACGAGAATATGAATTCAAGAACACTTAGATAAAGAAATCAACATAAAGGTGCATGAAGGCCGGTTTTAACGTGGTTTGGCAATCATGCTTATATCCATACATGAGAAAGAATCCTCCACTATTTTGAAAAACATAGAGTACAA
The DNA here is from genome assembly GCA_016808115.1 of Tetrastigma voinierianum. Classification (NCBI taxonomy): domain Eukaryota; kingdom Viridiplantae; phylum Streptophyta; class Magnoliopsida; order Vitales; family Vitaceae; genus Tetrastigma; species Tetrastigma voinierianum. Next base: position 12,203 of record JAEQBH010002263.1, on the reverse strand, counting down.
GATTAGAGTATCAAAGTATTACGACAACTAAGAAAAAAAATCACAAAATCACAAAACCTTAAGATGCCCACATTACGTAGAAAATATCTCACAAAACTCTCAATCCCTAAAACCCTTACATATGTGCATTACAAAACCCTAGGATGTCCACAATACTGAGAAAATACCTCACAACACTCTCAATCCCAAAAACCCTTAAGTCTCTGCACACACCAAATAGCCTATACAAACTCATCCCTCTCTCATAACTTTTTCCTCTCGTGACTCATAATATTTATAGCAATATTCCTAAAAGCTTTCCTTCTTTTATAAGGAAACCTAATAATACAATAAGATAACAACTAGGAATTATCATATAAAATATTATTTACAAAAAGTATTAGATACTAATTAGGAATTTGAGACATATTCTAACAAAAACAACAAAAAAATTCGAGAGTTTGTGTAGGCAGAGAGAGCTTATTACCCAAAAATTATTCGCCCAACAGTCTCTTATGTTGTTAATAAGGTCTTTAATGGGCATGCAGAGCAGAGCATTTAGCAAGATGAAAGGTACAATGTATAATGATTTATTCATTAATTCAACCAGCTCATTCATGCATGGAATTAAATTATTCGATCACTTTCTCGGATGTGAAAGCAACTGATCATGCTAATGTGTGAAACCACTTTTGTTAAGGTTTACAGCTAACTAAAGCAAGTTATAGACATTGTTACATGAAAAGCCTTAAAAAGTGATGAAATAACGATCATAAGCGAAGCAAGACCCTTCTTTCATGATCTCATAAATCTTAATCGATACATTTGCAAGGAAAGGTGTCTATTAGACGAAAGGGCGCCCGAAGTATGAACAATGGGTTATGGTATTTAGCAAGTTCAAATTAAATTATGATTGGTACATGGAAATGAATAAACAACAAACTAAAAAAGTAAATCGCATCTAATATATATAAATATAATTTAAATTTCAAGGTCTGCAGTGATGACTACAAATTAAGCTATCATTCACCCTGTATTTAGTTATCCTTTAACTTTTTGATAATCAAGAGTAGATCAGAGATATGGTGAGGACTAATTGATCAAGTGCAGAAGTATCCAGGCAACATGGACACAAAATATCATTCAAATAGCTAGTGAAAAGAAATACATGCATATATAGGGAATAAAATCATTATTTTGTGAACAAATAGATATATATACAAATAAATATAAAAGTCTCACCTAAAATTTTAAAAAATTTAAACAAAATATGCAATCTTTGATACAATGATTTGAAATGTCATATTACTCTAGAGCTTATTGCTGGGACATCCTATATTGATTGAAGAAGATGCATCATTGTGATTTGCTTTATTAGAAATGAAATCTCCTCTGCATGTTAAAAAAAATGAAAAACCAAAATTATATAAAAAAAAAGACATAAAGAGGAAGATTAAGAAAATTATTTTGAAAGAGGGAAGGACTACATAAAGTAATGTGTTCTTTTCTATGGAGACAAGTTTTAAATATAAGAAGGAATTAAGTGAAGAAAGATACTTTTGAATTCGTGTGAGTTGTTTTGCAACATCCAACATAATTGGCCTCTCCTATGCGTTATCTCTAAGACACTTGAAAATAATATGTAATACTGCCTCTGCCTCTGCCTATGCTAGAATTGTAGTGTCAACAATCATATTAATTAGAAGATTTCTGATACGGGACATTATGGTATCAATGGATGACATGATTTCTGATAACCCATAGTATTTCTTTCCCATACAAGACTGAGTAAAAGCATGCCAAAGCAAAAAACATCACTCTTCTCTAAATACACTCCTGACAAAGCTTGAGATTCTATATCATAAGTCCCCAAAAGGAGTGTACACTCTACTTGTGTTTCACCCTCAGGAAGTGTCATATAATGGATAAAACTCCAGAGAGCTAGCACACAAGTCTCTCGTCCAAATAGAATGTTTGAAGATGTTAGATAATTTATTAATCACGTGACTAAGCATAATCATATTACAATTTTAATTGTATAATTGTGCATGTTAATTATGGACCATTTATGGGATGATTTAATATTAACTAGATATGGCCCATTGTTTATCTTCTTCGCTTGGTAAGCCCATTGGACCAAAGTCTAATCGTTCTCAGGCGCTATATATATGAGTAAATAGTGCCCTAGAATTTTGATAAGTATTTCAGAGGAACACACTTTCGTGAGAAGCGGAAAGATCTATCTTCAAACCTAGCCTTCATTTCGTTCTCAGAGATTTGAGAGACTAATGACACCAATACCCCGATCCATGTCGTGTATGTTATCTACTCCAAGACGAATTGATATGTTTCTATCATTTCAATAAAGTTATTATTTTGTAATGTACTTATTGAGTCCTTTGATTATCGATCAACTGTTTTTAGGATCAATAAATACTCTTGGTTTTTACAAAATAATTTAGCAATTGGTATTAAAACCACTTTAATTGATATTGAAGATTTGAAGCTATCAAATTTGTTTATCGGTAATGTATGGATTTTGTTCATTTCTATTACCTGTTTCAAACGACCCGTTCACAATTGATTTTTCCGCAAGATCAATCAAAGAAACATTTTTGCATCGACATTAATGGTCGCTCCTTGATTTACGTGGAGATGAATCATGAATTTTTTTTTTTTCTTTTATTTGCTTTGTTTATCAAATTACCGTGTATGGTACCGTTGGAACATAAAATGGGTATAAGATTTAACCAGAAACTTTTCCTTTTTTATTTGATTGTTTGATTGTGAATATCAATCACGATTCACGAGAACAAAAGAAAAGGATATCCTTTTTAGTCCTTTAATTCATTACGTGATTTGAGAATATAAAAAAAAAAGTTTCTTATTTGAATCAATCACAAATTGTTTTATTAATATTTTATTATTTGATACTTACATCTTTCAGATTTCTTATAGAAATCATATTTGTATGATTTATTTATTTAATTCAATACATGTATAGAGAAGTTGTTTTTAGCCGGATCAATTTATTTATTTATTTTTTAATCTTTTTGTTTCATTGATCGTTGATGTTAAATGGAAAGAATATAAAGTTAGAAACAATTAATTATCCCATTAAACATTAAATTTATTATGGAACAAAATAAAATTTTTAATTAAATGCAATATTTTTATTGCTATTTTTCACAATATCGCATTTTAGTAATTTATTTTTGTGCTATTTGTGACACATTTATAGCATCATATTGTGTGAATAAGACTATTGGTATTATTGCACTTCAAGAAAATTGAGAAATATCAATGCTTCAGGGATTTGCCTCTCATAAGTCCGAGCATGTCGACATTCTCGGGAATTGATGTTGCAACCGGCACTTCTCCCTGCCTTGTACATCAATTTTACAAGATTCATACGGATAGTGAAGTTGTCCTATCAACGTGACTTTATTACTGGTAGAATGCTTTAGCTTTGGTGAAGAGATTTCATTATAAAGTCATGAACCGCGTAATTTTACTACCTTATCTGGTGGAAATTGACGCATTTGGTCAGTGGACGACCGTGAATTGCTCTTACATGTGCCGAGTGTTTTTGTATTTTAAAGACTCTAGCATTTGATAACCACTTTGTGGGCTGTTTAGTAAGCCAAGAATGGAGCAATTTGCATGTCTTTGTTTTACATTTATTCCTCGATATCAAGTATGTTGTTTATTCTTCGACTTTGAGCTTTCTTTAGTTCTTGCCATCACAAACTTAATGAGACTAGCTACAAGCAGTGGGTTAAATCTCTGATGATGAATTTGACGACAGAAATGAACTCGTCTCAGTCGGGCCTCCAAAAACCCAACGTTAAGAGTTCTCGCAAATGAGAAAAAGTTCATGAGGATCGGGGAGTATTCATAGTTGTTGTTTGATGATCATGGAGAATCATATGAGGATTCTCGTTTATGCAAGTATTCCTAAGATTGAATGCAGCATTTCTTGTATGCTATTAGCAAGAAATATACAAAGTATTCAAAGAATGAAAAAATCACTATATGACAATCATCAAGTGAACGTTTGTTCGAATCCAATATCATTGATGTGACATTTAATACTGGGTGGTTAGATAGTGAAGCACCATTCCAAAGATGCAATTCTATGCAAGTGGTGTGATAGTAGTGAAGCTCCCAACTAGTTTAGAGCAATATGTGTATACGGAGATTCGCATAAGAGTCCGTTGATTTTCCTGAGTCATAGATTGCAACTTAGTATAGAATTTTTTTTGGAATTGCGGGATGTGGCGTATATACCCCAAATCAGGAGAAATTTGATATCGCATCTATTTTAGATGGTACTTGATATGTTTTTTTTTAACTGAAAATTTAATTTATATCGAGACTCTTTATTGATCGGGCAATGAAACACTTCAGGGGGATCTTACGTATTATTGTATAGTTTTCTTTCTTTTTCTCTTAATGTTAATACTATTAGTGTAAATCCAAACGTTTGAAATCGAATGAAAAAAGTCTTCTATTCTTCGCACAAGAATCACTATATTGACAGAAATATCTTGGCCTTGAGATGATATGCTGGTATTAGCTGGTACAGAGAATGGTTCAAAGAACACCGCTTTAATTCATGTGCTCATTGTTTTTGCTCCACGAGTAGCCCGATTGCTGACGGTGCATCTAGTAGCCACTACCGATGATGAACCAATCGAGACAGATCTAGAGCCTTGTGATGTAGTCCCATATATATCGCATGGATATACCCTCAAGGTGGTCAGAGAAGGCATGTAGGCTCGCAATTTCAGATGACTACATTGTCTACTCAAGTAGGAGCAATGCAGCATGATCCGCGATATCGATCCGATCATCACAAAGAAGCCATTGTTAGTCCTCAATCCAACTTATGGATCGATGCAATGAAAGATGAGATGACCTCCATGTAACCGAATAAAGTGTGGAGCTCGTGACTGGCAGACATTGAGACCTATCATGCAACGGTGAACACACCGGGCATGATGCTAAGGGACATGTAGAGAGATATAAAGAAAGATTAATGGCTAAGGGTTACAGTCAACGCGAAGGTATTGATTTTAAGGAAACCTTCTCTCCCGTGTCCACTAAAGACTCTCTACGCATTATTATGGCTATAATGGTTCATTTTGATTTGGAGTTGCATCGATGGACGCGAGGAAAACTCAACGGAGACTTAGCTCGAGGATGTTTACATGTCTCAACCTATCGGGCTTTGAAGAAGCGGTAAGTGAACACATGGTTTGTAAACTCTAGAAATCTATTTATGGTTTTAAAGCAGCTTCTAGGGCAAAGTAGGTTTCTCAAATTTGATGAAGTCGCTTACAACCAATGGCTGTAAGGATAATATCATTTTTCGATCAATGCATATATATGAAGGTCAGCTGAGCAAATACATATTCTGGGTTTTATCTATTGATGATATTTTTGCCTTGAATAATGATATCGACTCGCTATTTAGATAAAGCGCTTATTTTATCCATTTGATATGAAGGACTGGAAGCATCTTATGTCTCGGGCATGATTCACCATGTAATCTGGCATTAAGTGAGATCGTCTTCACGTATCGTATATCAACACATTTTGAAAAGGTTCAATATGTAATCATGTTCCTCTAGTAAGACACCAATTATAAAGGGTGACATATTTTCCAAAGGACAATGTCCTCAGGATGATATTGAGAGAGATAAGATGAAAGCAACCCCTTATTCTTCAATCAACAGGGGCGTACTCGATGTATGCTCAAGCATGCACACGCCCTGGATATTGCTTTGTTGTTAGCGTGTCGTAGGTACTTGAGGATCGTGGTCAAAGCCACCGGAAAATGGCTAAGAAAGTTTCGAGGTATCTTCAGTGGTACCAAGGATCTCATGTCGGCTATTACTCCGCATACCGACACTCAGGTGGTCAGGTTTTAGTGATTCTCGATTATGCTGCGTGGAGGATAAAAAGTCCACTTTGGTTATATCTTTATGATGGTCAAGGATTGTCGAAAAGTGTAAAGTAGACACTTGCGGCTTCTTCTACTACGGAGGCAGAGTATGTGGCATGTTATAGGCTGTACTACATGAATATACTATGGAACTTCATTTCACTTTAGAAAGTTCACTCCACTAACCGCTGAAATTGTTTTGTGGATAATTTTGCAACAGATTTTCTCTAGGGAACATTAGAGTACTTCGCCTGCCACATTGGATGTGAAGTTCCTTGTTAAAGAGAAAGTCATAGAAGTCCCTCATTTCGCTGAGCACACGCTATAGCGATTAGTGATTAGTTATCGACCACCAACCAAAGGGCTTACCGATCAGTGTTTCAAGAACATGTCACCGCTTAGATTGTTAGGAGCCTCGACTGTTTTAGTGGGAGTTTTGCCTTCCATGTATTTTGTAAGGAAAGCCTATGTTTTTCATTATTATATGCACATTTTGACATTCGTCATTTTCTTAAGGATTTTATTTTTAATCTGATGAAGGACAAATGATGTTTTTATTTTTTTACATAACTGGCGTTTTGCCATTATAATGCTTCTAGATAAGTAGTGTTCGATTATGTACAATTTATGCATCCTCTCTGTATTAATTGTAAAGTCACTTGTTGAAGCATTTCCTGGCTGGCATTTTGATTTAGTAATGCCTGATTAGCGTATTTGATTTATGCATCATCTCTGAGTTAATTGTATATGATTGCTATAGCTATGTAAATCTATTGAGAAAGCATTTGAGTTATGATTATGTCGTCAAAGTGGGATAGAATGTTAGATTAATTTATTAATCATGAACCAAGCATAATCATATTACAATTTTAATTGTATAATTGTACATGTTAATTATGGGTCATTTAAGGGATGGTTTAATATTAACTGACTATGGGCCCATGGATCTATCCTCTTCCTCGCTTTGGTAAGCTCCATCGGGACTAAAGCTCATTTGTTCCTTTGTGCTCTATATATATGAGTAACAGCCCTATAATTTTACAAGGGCTCGTAACACACTTTGAGGAGAAGGAAAGATCCATCTTCAACCCTAAATTTCTTCTTTGATTTCCGTCCCTAGTAGATCCGGGAGACTAATGGCAACAACAAATTTTCGATCCATGTTAGTATTGTTATTACCCAGTATGAATTGATATGCTTTATTGTTTCAATAAAGTTATTATTTTGTAATGTATTTATTGGTTCATTTGATTATTGATTAGTTGTTTTTGGGATCAATAAATACTCTTGGTTTTTACAAAATAATTTAGCAGAAGACGTAAATCTCTATGAATGATTGGCATGGGAAATGTAGTATGAAGATATGTAAATACTGAAGCCATCTCAGTTGCAATTTTTAGTCTAATCTTCCATGGTAAACAAGTCGATCGAACAATCGATCAACAAGATTTCCATTCTTCGAATCCAAAACTAGCCGATCATGCTTCTAAGCAAAGATCCTAAAAGCTTCAAAGCATTCTTATGCCCACCACTGCGGTCGCCATCATATTCTTTACTTATCCTTTCAGATCAGCAGAGTCATAAACTAAAGTAATTTCTTCAACAAAAATCACTCTACCTTCCAAACAACCTTTTTATACCATATGTGGGAGCCCTCAAAACGAGAAAAATGGACACTCGACTATAATCACAAGAGCTTTTTGAAGCTCTTCGTCGAAAAACTACTGGATGGAATCGAGTACTTACCATCAGAATAGGAAATTCGCTTCTCCAGTAACAAACCTCCATTCCTCAATATCTACTTTTCTCTCTTCTTCTTATTCCTCATTTCAATACTTATGGGTTTTTCTCTCTTCTTTCCCACCCACCAAACTAAACCCCTGAAACTCTTCCCTTCAATTTAAGGATCTCCTTCCTCAAACTGTGATGATATGAGTAGCTACTAGTCTCACAATAGAAAAAAAGAAAAGAAAAGAGCCATAATATCTAATATTAACCTCAATCAGGCCCTAACTACATTTTTCTCCATGTAGATATTGTCAAAGAAAGTGGCCAAAGAAACATTGAAGTAAAAATGACTACCATTTTTTCTTTGGCTTTGTCAGTCGCGCCTCATTTGGGTCAAAAACTTGAGGTACATTTCGGTGCCAAAAATTTGACAAATTTTTCCTCCTTTTTCAGCGCCTTCTCCTTTCTGTGTCGCAGTTGCGATCTCTTTGTTTTGTTCACTCCTCTTTTGCTTATATATACAGGCATTCAACCTTGTGGGCAAAGGCTATGTATCCCCAAATCCAAAAGAAGAGAGCTGGAAGAGAGTATGCGAGGTAAAAGTGGGTTATAAGGGAAAATTCGAGAGCAATTTTTCAGTCAGGAGTGTTGTAAACACTATATTTTCTCCTTTTGTAAAAGATCTGCAATGTCAGGTGGAGATCAACACAACAATTTGATTGCTAATATGGCGACGAAGTTATAGAATGTTTTCATTAATTAAACATTCAAATGATGTTGTAAGATGTTTAAAGTCTGCGGTTAATGATTCTTCTTTGATTTGGAATCTAAGATATGGACATCTCAATTTCGTGGATTGAAATTGTTTAGCAAGAAAAATATGGTAAGGAGATCGCTTCATAGTCACCCAAATCAATTATGTGGAAGGTCAGCTTGCTTGGAAAACATGCCCAAAATAGTTTTCCAAAGAACACAAGAGCAAAGAAGTCTTTAAAGCTTGCCAGAGATGTATGTCGTGCACGAGTCATCGAATCAAGTTTATTGTTCTGGACAACATCTTTAGTCAAAACAAATTCTAGAGAGAATATTCTGAAAATCATGAAAAGATATTAATGGAGATGACTAAGGAAGATGGGATGGAGATATTGCACAGGTCAAATTTAGAAGATTGGATCATATTGGATGAGATTCATATGGAAGTAAAATATTTATTATATACTGTGAATAAAATCAGATCCTACAATCGTGATATCGGGACCGGGATGGAAACAAAAATTACAATATCAGGAAAGATCCCCTAGAGAGGCTAACAGAAGGGACACGTTTGAGCAAACACACAAGTGAAGAAATCTAAGAAAGAAAATGTGTTTGATATATACATGTTGTTTCGAGAAAAATACTCGAGATCACTGGCAAAATATGAACTAGAATAGAGAAATAAAATAGGCAAGAATAATCAAGGATTTTATATGGAAAACTCCTTTGATCGAGAAAAACCATGAAGATACAAAAACTACTATGTATACCTAGTACAATTTACATAGATTTTCACCGCTAGCCCACAAGAGGTAAACTTCAGATCATCATACAAGAGAAAATACAACACTTAATAACTAAGTGTTTTATCATACTATCCAAAGAGTTAGCTACACTATAAATCATGTATTAAAACCCAAGAAAGACCACTCCAGCTCTTTCTCACATTTTTCTCTCCTACTACTCTCCCTCTCACCTTCCTCTTCAATTCTTACTTGATCATTTTCTGCTTCTCACTTGCCTATCTATGTGTCAAGGGAAGAAGACATCTTGCTCGAAACATGGAGCCTAAAGAGAGAAAACAAGGAGACATGCTTTCATGAAAGCATGTCTCTTAAGGCAAAAATAAATGGGAATGGATCCCATCAAATGAGGTGGTACCCTCATGAGGAGGTCCCCGCTTCATCGCCAATCTCAACCATCCGGACTTCATCGAGGCAAATACTAATCTTTGCTCCATCTCCAACACTCTCACTTTCTTTTGAAAGTGGAATACTTTGGAACTTTAGCAGATTTAGATTTTGTCTATCAAATACTATATTTCTTAAATTTGAGAATCATACTCTACCATAACGAGATACAAACACTTCTGTAACTTTACTATTTAAGACTTTCTTCGTTGTACATGTCAATCGTCTCACGACTATGTAGCAAACTCCACTGCTTTATTTTCTCCAGGAAAGCCTTCATCAACATTTCCCACCACAATCTTGCACAAAATCATAAACTAAAGGTTCGCAAAGTGTGGACCTACTAACACTGACACATCCTTTTTTCCATGGCAACTAGTGGACATGCCACGAGGATGCACATTTCCTACTTAGAGAATTTCATCATGAAATGTTACTATGTTAGTTTGGCAGTCAAAGCCATTTGCCGAACCAACTCTACCTTTTGTACAATTTTTCTTGATGTGCCCAGATTGTCCACACACCCAACATACTACTTTTCCGAAGTTCTTCTTCTTCCCTTCTCACCACTGTGGCATTTCTTAACTATTGAAGATTCTCACACGCTACCAAGCCTCTTTCCACGCACAAGAGCTTGGTGGTGACTTCGAATAAATCACCCATCTCTTCCTGTAGATATTATCAAGATAGGTTTATGTGTTCATATGAGGCTCAAAGAGACCCAAATAAGATCGAGTGCCTTATCCTCATTGTAAAACCACAACCCAATAGCCTCTAAATCCGAAATTAAGGTCATCAACGAGAATACTCACGTGGTCCGAGATCCTCGATCTTTCTCCATGCATTGTTGTATGAAACCCGCTCCTTATGCATAACCACTGCAAGACTCTTTCGCGCCATTACATCTACCGTGCTTTTCCAAAGTCCCTTGAAGCGCCAAAATCCCATACACATTTTCTAGAATATTCTTTTGCCAAACATGTTCTTGCAAAAATGAAGTGGCTTTTCAAATCTAAATCCTCCCAATCTTTCATCATCAATAATGTACTTAGAACCTGATTTTAGCTGGTTTTTTGGGCTCCTTCCCATGGAGTAAAGCCCAACACTGTGAGGGGCCCACTATCTTCACTTTATTTAAGTGAAGTGAGAGAGGGGTCAGATTAGGGCACAAGAGAGTGTGCTTCATTTTGTAGAAATATAGCAAAGAACAAAAGAGAAGAGAGAGGAGGTAGAAGAAAGCTTGTGATTTTACCCACCAGTGATTGCTTTTCTTCAGATTACAACTGCAGATTCGTTCAATCGCTTCTGGATCGGCCTGATTTTTGGACAGCAGGTTCTAAGAACGTGATTCTTCATTCTGTACTCTGCTGGATTGTCGATACGCGGTCTCGAGTAGGAGATAAGTGCTTCAGCTTATGTTCTCAACTAGGGTCTTTTCTTTTTCTTTCTTATTTTGCATCGGGAAGCATTGGTGCTGCACTCGATTGCCGGGCTATAGCACGTTCGTGCACTTATCGAAACTCTCTTGTACCCCATCGCATCATAGTGGAGCTATTTTCGTCGACGACCCGTGGTTTTTTACCTCTTACTTTAAGGGTTTTCCACGCAAAACAAATTGTGTCCCTTCTCAGGTGCTATTGATTTATGTTTTTGCTGATATATTTTATTGATCCTCCCCTATAAGTTCTCGTAAGGTGGAATTTAATCAAGGCTACCTTTTGCTCATATCTCGCCTTGTTATTGTGTCAGCTTCGCTTCCCTATCGAGTGGTATCAGAGCCGTTGTTAGTGGTCGCTTTCTACCGCTTGAAAGATGGAGGAACATATGAAATGGTATCTTTGAATGGAGCAAACTATCACTATTGGAAGCTGACAAGATGAAGGACTCATATTTGTGAAGAATATAATGACACCTGAGTTTACACGTAAGCCTGAGTCCATGTCTGATGAAGAGTGGGGTTTTGAGCATGATGCAAGAGATGCGTTTATTTGTGGCACTTCAGATGAACCCATTTATAATCTTATTGCTCATGAGACACATGCAAGAACTATGTGGCAAACACTGAAGTCCTCATGCTTCTAAATCGTGGAGCAAACAAATCGTACTTGTCAAGAATTTTATCAATCAAGTACAAGGATGGAGAGGCCCACTTCACTAGCACCTGAGTGAATTCCCCAAGGGCGTTGTGGATCGCTTGTCACCGCAGTATCAAGTTTGATGATGATGTGCTTTGATCTTATTTCTATTAATAACTCTACCTGATTCGTGGAGACATTTCAGTTTCCAAGGATTAGTGCCGCCCCAATGACATTGTTCCTCGCAAATGGCAAAGACCAAAGATTTTAATGAAGAGATGAGAAGGAAGGCGCAAGGTATTTCTACTCATTCAGAGGTGCTTGTTACTGAAAAGAGGGGGAGAAGCCAAAAGGAGTCGAAAGGTGGTAGAGACAAGAGCAGGAGCAAGTCCGCATCTCTAAGACAAGAACAGCCATTATTGTCAAAATAGGGCACATCCAAAGGAACTGTTTTTCAAGTGGAAGAAGGAGAGTAAAGACAAAAGGTAAGGTGAAGCAGGCTGGATCAGTGATGATCGTGGATTG